>NJDC01000957.1:257918-273033 GCA_002245475.1 Calephelis virginiensis
GGGGGGGGTACAGAAAAACGTTACGGTGCGTTACAAGGCACGAAACGACATTAGATTTTTGTTAGGAGTATAACCTCTAGTAGTAGTCTACTGGTTCATAATTTTTATTCTATACAAAAAAATATTTATTGTAAATAGCAATGTTTTGTTACATAGTGTAAATTGTACATCTTGTAACATAGTATATGTTTGTGATAAACTCGGAAACAACTGAATCGATTTGAATAAAATCTCGTATATTTTCAAACCTTTCAAAAATTTAATGCAACTTATAATTCAGGATATTATTAATGTCGGTTCCCGTATAGACCATTCAAGAAATTTAATGCATTCCTGCGTTTAGAAGTTCTTTTCTAACACTAAGCAATCATACATACTCCATAGTTTTATAATAAATGCGAAAGTGGCTGACTGCCTGTTAAAGTTTCAGGCCCAAACCACTAGACTACTTTTTTAAGTACCAACTAACAAATAGCCAAATACACTAAGTCCCACAACATGATAAGTATCAAGACTATCGCCAACTGGGCACAATATCCCATCCCGGACAACTTTATTTTTATTAGAAAATTGAAAATACATAGAGGATAATCTATATATTCTACGAATAAGGAAATGGCGAACAAACAGCTACTTTTATAAATCAATAGGATACGTATAAGTGGATGACACTAAAATGGCACAAAATAAACAATACTTAGTTCTTACACAAATAATGTCATTATCACAATTCCATAAAAAATTAAATATTTTATAAAATACTTAATTTTTAAATCTGGCTACGATATATACATATAAGTTTTTTATATTAATAAATGACTAATATAGGTTTTACCACTAAGAAGTGACAATAGCAAGGGCACTGCCGTGTTCTGCTGGAGGTAGAGGGCAATTCTCTTCGTATATCATAGCAAGGTTACTGTGCTCCCGTTTTTTAAAATCGTTCTGAAATAAAAGTCATTTTGTGAAATAAGGCTTATGATTGAAATGGATAAACACTAATTTATTACAGAAAAAATATATCCGTTTAAAAAAATTAGGTGTTCAAATTTTTTTAGTGTTCAACACATCTAATACTTTTATTATATAGATATATAATAAATATAACAATATAATATAATATATATACTAATTATATAGATATAGATAAAAAAAATCGAGGATAAAATGACTATTTTAGGAAAGGATAACCACTAAGCTTTTCAAAACAAATGATATAACATACCACAATATTAGAACCAAGTCATTTGAATACCGTCATTTTTTGGATACTGCACTTCTACAATAAAAATATTTTAACCACAAATTTGTCCCGACGATATCTTTAAGGTCCCATACTTAGTCAGCCAGAAGAGCCAATCAGCGCACTCCCCCGTTCCATGATAACTATGAAATATTGCGCTCTAAAGTAAATGTCTTAAGCGCCAAATCACTATTTTNNAACAATATAATATAATATATATAATAATTATATAGATATAGATAAAAAAAAATCGAGGATAAAATGACTATTTTAGGAAAGGATAACCACTAAGCTTTTCAAAACAAATGATATAACATACCACAATATTAGAACCAAGTCATTTGAATAACGTCATTTTTTGGATAATGCACTTCTACAATAAAAATATTTTAACCACAAATTTGTCCCGACGATATCTTTAAGGCCCATACTTAGTCAGCCAGAAGAGCCAATCAGCGCACTCCCCCGTTCCATGATTACTATGAAATATTGCGCTCTAAAGTAAATGTCTTAAGCGCCAAATCACTATTTTTGACATTATAAAAGTAATTTGAAAAAAATATAAAAACTGAAACAGTTATCTTTTAGGTATAATACTTATCTATGTTTATGTTAAATCTGGTGTCGATATTTTCATAATTGAAGTAGACAGACGGGTTTTGCTTTCAAAAAAGGGTTGACTTTTTGATTTTTTTCTATCGAGCAAAGTGAAATGAATCATGTTTTGGAAACACTAGTCTTATAAAGCATATTAATGTAAATTTTGTGTATTTTTGTCGATAAGATCCATAATTGCTGTGTATGAAAAAAAACAGTATATTGCTGACGTATTTTAGCATACATGGCCCCTTAATTTACTAAACGATTTACTGATTGCTGTCTCAAGATTTGACCATATCTTTTAGAAGGACTTTATATGTTAAACCGACACGCAAAACTGGTTTTGTGAAATCTAAATCCAGAAAAGTTGAAGTGCAGACATACAGATATTCTAAAATAAAGCAAACTTTAACCTAGAAGCGACTACTGCAAATATCTATTCTCAAAGTTTTTCCTATAGAGAGGTAGAATGAAGCATGAGAACCGAAAATTACAAAGTTACAGATATGTTTCAGTTCATTTAAACTAATAATATCTACCTAAATATAAAATAAATAATATTGAAATCTCAAATGGATCGGTCTAACCCAAATTTGGAACGCCCTTGAGAAATATACAGGTTTGCGTATAAATTTTTATAATATACTTTAATTATTGCCAAACTTTAATATTCACTTCTAGCAACAATTACTTCCTTTTATGTCAATCGTTAATTTGTTATCATGCTTTCTCGAATCTAGTACGAGTCATGACGTCACTAGCCTGCAAATGCGTATGCAGTCGGCAGGATTCGGCTTAGCGCTCTCATTATGTAATACGTTTTGTGTCAGATAAATTTTTTGAATTTTTTGTGTCACCGATTCTGTAACGACTCCAAAATTCGGTTGGTCCTTTAAATTTATCAGCCTGTATATAACTAGTTATAAGATAGCTAGTAGTTAGTATCTTCACGCCTATATCCCAGTATGGATAGGCAGAGGCATAACCCGGGCACCCACGACTAGTCGAAGACACTAAATCCCACAATGTGATGTGGCAAACCTATTGCCAACCGGGTATCCAATCCCGGGCAGTGTTATTTTTATTGGAAAATTGCAAATATACGTTTATCGGACTCGGGACCTCAATGAGTCAAGTCCGACGCCTGACCACTAGACCACAGAGATGTTTAAATATACATATATAAGATAGCGAGCTACACTTATACCATGTATTCTCTAATAATTAAGGATATTTCAACTAGGAACTTAGAATACACAACTAACATTAAGTAAACATAAATACAGCGATTGTCGCTTAAAAGCCGGGCGCTCACAGCTGATATCCATATATCGCGCGCGGGTCATTTGAACTTGAACAATTAAAAACAATATTAAAAATTCTATAATTAATTTATGAGTCTATTTTTTTATTTAAATATGTAGGATATTCGGGCGCAATCCCGAGAACTATTTTGGAAAACCTTGTAGATCACCTATAGCAATTTTAACATATGGTGCAAATAATTTTGTTAGGATTACCTTTGATAAATGTGCCTCTGTTTCGTCATCGGAAGTAGAAGTAAGAGCACAGTCATCGACAGCCAATCTAGCAGCAAGTCCTTGTAGATGCAGGTCCAGGTACATTTGAGCAAGCTGATCGTTTACAAGCGTAGGCTAAAATAGAATTACAATTTCGTTTGAATAGGCTGCCCCTGAAAGACTACCCCTTAAGGTATTAATGTCCAATTGCAACAAATAAATTGTAATAAATCGAGATCGAGAGAAAAGAAGGTCGAAGATTTTTCCTAATTATTGAATTTCATGATTATCTTGAGTGACAATAGTCAATTTTGTGGAGTGAAAGTGCAGAAATGAAATAATCATGTAGAAATTAGCGTATCGTGTACGTCCTCGCTGCCGCCAAATCTCACAACGTGAGCTTGAGTGATAAGGCCACTGCTTTACCCGAGACCCTGACATGACTTATTGACGAACTTTGACTTGTGACTAATTATAATTGAATCCCGATTTTGGTAAATTTGATGCAAATTTTTATTTGACTAATGGCGAAATACTAACGTGAATGCCAAAACCTAAAAAAAGAAGGAACTAGCTGAATTTACACGTAATTTGGTGACATGCGTACGACGTCACCAACTGGGTCAGATTGTATTTTACAAATACAAGTGTAAAAGATTACTTATTAAAATATCTTTGGACTTATCACAAAATTTATCCAACAACAAATGAAAGCTTGTCCTATATGAGGACAGGCTTGGTACTTATCTCATAAACATAAGTAAATAATTATGTCACCTGTTCCATAGCTTGCAGCTTCTCTTTATCACTTTGTAACACCTCTTCCAAGGTTTTGACGGGCACTTGGTAACGATAAACTAATTCCGTTGGTACGGCCACCTAATAGGAAAAAAAATAGTTACACTAGTTGGAAGTAGAAAGGCTTTGGGTAGCTTGTTTAACTGTCACTTTCTCCTGACTAGCTGGTTTTGAAAATGGCCTAAAATAGCCTACACTAGAATCGTTTGTAATAGTTCATTAGTTTTAGTTTCCTAGAGGAACAGATAAAAGTTATTGACGTCAAACTTTTTTTCTTTTAAATAACCTTCTTTTTTAATATTTTACCACATTGTGAAGTATGATTTGCCAAAATATGGTAACATCATTAAATAGTTTGTAACTTCTTATAACGTATATTCCAAAAATAAATTAATATCATTTCCGCTTCGGGTATGCAGTTAAAATAAAATATTATTTTTGCAAGAAAATATCTGATCATTTAAATAATATATGTACTACAGGGCGAACAAATTAGTATAGGACAGAAATGGATAAAATTCTATCCTCTGCGTGATGCGTACGTGTGCATGTTGTGTGCGAATATGTGCGCGTGTGTGTGTGTGTGTGTGTGTGTGTGTGTGTGTGTGTGTGTGTGTGAGAGAGAGAGAGAGAGAGAGAGAGAGAGAGAGAGAGAGTTTACGTGCTTGATTCGTACCTGCTCTAACCAGGGTGATGTTTCTTTTGCTTTCTTCGCGTCTCTAACGTAAAGTTGTTGTTTTGTACAAGACTGAAAATAAACATCGAACCCATAAAAGTAATATTCGTATTATAAATTACATATAATATAATGATTTTACTTGACGTGTCAGGTTTGGAGGACAGAGCAACATTTTAAAGTCGAATCTATCATCTATCTATATGTACCCTATCGAACAATCACCAAGGAAAAAAGGATGGTAGCAAAGATAAGAATATCTTCAATAAGATTGTATTCTGATTAGGAAGGTAATGGCATTGAAATGACAAAGACAGGAGTACTTCGAGAGCAGATGAAAACGGGATTTATTGGCAATTTGGAAATTGTGCCGCTCTGAACTAATGATTAACTACGCTTCAAGAGAGAACACTCCTTTAAGAATTATTATATTTATTTCAATTATTGAACATCTTGAGATAAGAAAATTTCCCCGTGTTGGTCAGGCTCTTTTGCAGAATAGACCATCTGCCTTCCTACCTGGCAGCTTGTGCTCGAGCACAAGCTTACCGTCACTAAAACCGTGACATCTGACCAGGTGATAGAGTTTATCAGCAACTTACCCGGATTGGTACCACCGCCTTATCTAACCCTGCCGCCATAACGTCATGAGGTTTTCCGGTTTGGAGAGTAAGATAGCCGGTAAACTTACTTGTGCTCGAGGCCTAACATCCCGGCCTCAGATTGGCAAGGCACCATTACCACCTTTGGTGTCTCTAGGCGGCGACCATTTCTTACCATTAGGAAATCCGTCTGCTTATTTGCCTTCAAATATCATAAAAAAAACAAAGCAGTATTCACTCTTGAATATTTATATCCATATTGACGAAAGTCTAGGATTAAATCTAACTGTAAGTCTATAGACACGGCATAACTATCAATGAAAAAAAATCTAGTACTCAAAATGTACATATAATTATAAAATTATAAAATGTAAATAGAATTTAAAAAATACATAAAAATAATAATACACTATGTTTTAAAAAAAGGTGTGTGTGCGATAGAAGTGATAATTCAGTAAATCGACAAAAAAATGAGATGAATATATATTTGTGGCTCTTACCTGCAAAAGAGTGAGATGAATATATATTTGTGTCTCTTACCTGTCGCTTTTCCGTTGCACCCGTTTTGAAATCACAACGATTCTAAAGAAGTTTCTCTTCAAAAATTATTTGCGGAATTATGAGTGTTACAAAGATGTTACAAAATTATTTAATCGTTCCAACATATTCTACCAACTTGTGGTGTGCCAATATTTTAATAGGTTTTAATAAAATTAGTAATTTCAATTATTTATTTATTATTTACACACTGTTTTTTGTATTGATTACATGATTAGTTACTAATACAAAAATTTTTTAGAATGTAAATCCCTATCTACCGTAAACTACCACATACCAGTATATTTTTATGCGAGAAGACAGGGAACAAGCGTTCAACTCTTAAGAGACAAACGTGGTTGTTGTAGATTGATGTTAAAGGCGTCTGTGCGCTGTGGCCAGAATGTTAGTCCTATTGTTCAAATCTACCGGCCACTATAGCCTCCACCACTAAACCTGTCGCCACATTGGCGGCAGGAACAGGTAATGCGCTGGATCCCTACCCCGGGCAAGTTGCTTCAAAGTACTCTCCCACCATTGGGTCTTATTCTGCCATTGGGTCTTATTGGTAATGTCAAATTTGGAGACAAAATTGGTTGTAGACAGAAGTTATCGGAGCGCCGCTCCCCTGTGGCCATAATGTTAGTTCTATAGTTCTAATATACCGACTAATATACCCTCCACCACCATATCATTATGGGTGATGACAAATTTGGCCAGTGATCGTCTCTTTCTCAATGGGTCCGGAGACAAGGAAAATATTCAAATATATTACATTATATTTTCACAAATAAAATTTGTTTTTTTCTCATCTGTGGTAGTTTTTCTTCTCTGTGACGTCACGACTTACGAAATGTTAAAAATATTTTTTAAAAGCATTTAGCACTTTTAAATAAAAACAATAAACACAGTTTTTATTAAAATTACTAACGTGCATATTAAAATTTATATATTGTATGTCTAATGGCCAATTGTCATTGAGCACTCACTAAGCATAGTATCTATTAACTAGTTTTTGCACTAAGCTATAAGCCGAGTAAAATAAAACATTTTAAAAATCGAACTAGTGTTCATTTGTATATTTTATACATATATTATTTATTTTATGCTGATTAAAAAGATCTTAGAAGACAGAAAATGGATAATGCTTAGTAAAGACGCAAAGGTCTACTTTGCAAAATCGATGTAAGAACGATTATTGGGCTTTATAAAAGATAGACGTGGCCATAGAATACATACATAATGAGATAAAACATATAGTCTTACTTTTTTGTCATTGTCTTCTGAGCTACCAGATTCGGTCTTAAAAAATGAAGAATAAAATGAAGAATAACTTGACTCCTCGTCGGTGTTATAGGCCATTCCTTCATTGCTACATTTTGATTTCTGTTTGCTCATTGCTCTACTAGCTTCAGCTCTCTAAAAAAAACATCCATACATCAATACGTGAACAAATAGCTTTTACCTTTTTAGGCAAATTTTACCTATGGAAGAATGAGATTTAGGATAAATAAAATTCTTATTGAAGAGAGGAGGAAGCTAGATTTTTTTAATAACTACAAAACATTGACACCTAATTACTGTTTGTGGGGGAAAAATAGTGCAATCAGGACTAGGCAATGAAAGATAAGATCAAAAACTGAACATTCAAAACAATTTATTCACCCCTGAAGATATTATGTTAAAAATAAATCCCTGGATAAATTTCACAAATCACCCCGAAATAAATGAATTTTTTGCTTGTGTTATGGGGATTAGTTAACGGTACTAATACATAGATATACTTAAATAGATACCCGACTAAATTAATAACACACACCAGAAATGTAGACATCTAGATGGTCGTCACACAAATCAAACCCGAACCTAGCAAGGTTTGGTACGGGCTCCTTACCAGGATAGACTACCTGCCTTCCTGTCTGGCAGCTCGTAAAGGGCGAGCATAGGCTTATCGTCACTAGCACCGTGACATTCTACTAGGTGGCAGAGTTTCGCAGCGACTCACCCGGATTGGCAACGCACCATTACCACCTTTGGTGTCTCTATGCGGCGTTAATTTCTTACCATCAGGAAATCAGTCTGCTTGTTTGCCTCCTAATATTTTAAAAAGTAAAAATTGGTTGGTTGATTGAATGGTTGGTTGATTAGCGGGTCCTTTGGGTGGTGGGAAATGAAAACTTTAATAAAGCATAAGAAGGGTTTATGTGTGCTTTAATACTAGGTGCGCCATAAACGTTCAGCCCTTTTTAATTATTGAATTTCGTGGTTTGAATGAAAAGACAATTTTGGTAGCATTTTGTAGAATTTTGATCAGTGAAAGTGCACAAATGAAATAATCACGTAGAAATTTTTGTACCGTGTATTTCACTGCCGCCAAATCTGATTAAATGAATGAATGAGTCCACCGCTTTACTGACCTGAGTTCCTTTTTTGAAGACTTATGACTAATTAAAAAAAAAAGTTTTTTTTTTAAATCGGGTAACTTCATGCAAATTTCAACTTAACTAATGGCAAATGATAACGTTTGTGGCAAGAAATAAAGGAAATAGAATGAGTATTATAAACAGTTACTTCACCTGTTCCATCGATTCCGACTTTATTTGGTCACTCTGTACATCCTCGTCCGAGTTTTTGAGTAGGGTTTTATAGCGATATACTAATTCCGTCGTTACTGCCACCTGGCGACAATAAAATACATTAAAAGAATATTTTACAAAAGTAACTAAATTGATACTACGATGATTAAAGTAGCTGTTTACCAGCGACTTCGTCGGCGTAGATATAATAGATTTTCAAGCAAACTTTAATCCCCTATAATATATCCCGTGACGTGCACTCCATACAGGCATTTAGGCACTGCTTACCTAGATTGCGAGTGCTTTATAATTTTAAATATAAATAATTTTAATTAAAATTGCTTTGCCATAAGCTAAGACGATTAATATCCACGCCATCTATGACCAATTCAAGTAACTATTTTGCGGCACCGTTTGTATAAACGTGGGGAAAGGCATGAACTAACTGTGCCTTAGTTTTATTTGTGTGCGAGTAATTTTACATCTCATATAAATAAAAAATACAATTGATAAGTGAGTAAATGAAGAGTTTTGGCGCCATCGAGAGAAAAGATGGTCGAAGTTTTTTCATAATTCTTGAAAAGTTGATATTGAGTGAAATTAGTCAATTTTGGTAGCATTTTGTACAAATTCGTTCAGTGAAAGGGCACAAATGAAATAATCATGAAGAAATTAGCGTATCGTGTATTTCCTCGTTGCCGCCAAATCTCATTACATGAGCTTGAGTAAACAGGCCACCGCTTTACCCAAGAGCCTTAACTTAACAAGAGTACTTCGTGACGACTTATGACTGATGACTATGAAAATTAATTGAAATTGATATAAAATTTGATGCAAATTTCTACTTGACTAATGGCTAAATACTAACGTGAAGGCCAAAACCTAAAGAAAGAAAGAAAGGGAGTAAATGCACGCACACACGAATATTTTTTATGTGATTTGGAAAACGGCAGTGCTTATTGTTCTAGATAACAGCAGAACCAATGTATACAGTATTGCGAATTAGTTTAAGCGGTAAAAATGTTATAACATTTTATGTATGTTGACAATTTGATCTGAAAATTTACCACGTATCCTTATCTTGGTATAAAGCCCTGGATACGCTATTGAAATAATCATGCTAACGATTTTTAGAATTAATCATAGCGACCGTGATTTAATTAGTTGGCAATGTCTACTGGTGTTAGACTTCCGAGTCAAAAATCAAAATAATAATTGTTTGTATTTTGTTCCTGTGCTTTGTTTAGCAAACATCAATTTCAATGTATTTTATCTTTAGATAAACACTTGAATTACTATTAAAATTAAACTGCAAGATCTGTTTTGAAGAAAAAATACTTGTGCCTATTTTAGGTACATTATCTTTTAATGATCATTCACTAATTTAGATTCGTGACGGTCATTCAAAAACTTTTCATAACTGTTATTATTATCAATAATAATGAAAAAAATGACTTTTCTTGGTGAAGGTAAGTTTTTTAGCTAGAACTTCTGTGTCTACCTTGACTGGAAGCTCTGAGCACGCCCCTGTATATATATATATATCATTTGGAAGTTGATTTTTGAAGAAATAGCGAATGTTTGAAATCGAATCATTAACTATATACATATTAAATTTATTTATAATGTAGCTGTGAAAGATAAGTTGGTGGTAATATATGTGAACGAAGGTAAGAGATAAACATAGCATGTCAACACCATATTATAGGTATAGCGCAGTCCTATGTTCAAGATATTAACCGTAACGAGCTGAATGAAGTCCATTACTATGGCGTCCATAAGCGAACTAACTATTCCTAACCACCAGAACGACCACTTCCTAGGTCGCTATTCATTAAAATAAAAGAGGAATTAGGGTCATTACCACAAAAACACTGTTGATATACAGTTACAAATTGTTTGTTTTATTAATTCTAAAACTAGATACTGGATAAACACCTTTCTTTCACAATTAGGCCTACGCTATTCAGAAATAACATAGGCTACGTATAGTAGAGAAGAATTTACGGTTATACGTAGACGCCCGCTACTATTAATACTTACTTTTTTCTCGTTGTCTTCGGAGCTGCCAGATCCATTCTTAAAGAATGAAGAATAAAACGACGAATAACTTGACGCCTCGTCTGATTTACATGCCGTTGCTCCATTAAATGATGATTTCGCTTGGCTCTTTCCTGCATTTGTTTCAGCACACTGTGGTCAGTGAAATTTTTGTCATAAATATTCTTCAAAGTATGAGAATTTATCTTCACCTCGTTAATACAACATGAAAATACATCATATAATCTAAAACTGAATCCTATCTGCTTACTTACGAACAACCAAAAAAGAAATGATGTCTCATTAAAATGATAATCCTATCCATCCGATACGGTTCATTTATTCAAAAAATTAACGACACGGTTTACGGTTTGTTACCGTTTACTTATATATCTCAATCACAATTACAAATTTATTATTCAATAAAATAGCAACGTATCCATAAATTACGGGTATTCACACAATAAATGAACGACGCATCGTAACGTTATTCCACTCATCACACTGTTTCGCCTCGTTGGTCGAGTGGCTAGCGTACACGCCTAACTACATGGACCAACCGCGAGGCTCGAGTTCGATTCCCGACGGGGGCAGGCATTTGTGTAAAGAACATTTAGATGTCTGCATTTCCGGGTCTGGGTGTTTATTAAATTTATTCTGGTATCTATTTATGTATTTCTATGTATCAGTATCGTTGACTAACACCCATAACACAAGCATATAATTTGCCCAAATTGGGGTTAGATTCAATTTGTGTTACTAGTCCAGGGACATTTTATTTTATATATGTATTTATAAAATTTATTTATTTTTTGTCCAATTTCAGGATTTGTCCAGGATTTCATCATATTTCAGCCATTTTTATTAAAATACTAGGTACTTATATAATAAGCGACATTGTAAACTTGTTTATGGTTCGAAAAAAAATTAAAAAAAAAATCTTCGAAAATTCTGCTTGAAAAATTATTTGATTAAAATTGCGTTGTTGCCAGTGAAATAGGTGAAATTATCCTGTTTATTTGGTCAAATACGTATTGGATTAAGATATTCGATAAGTGGAATATTACCCTTACTTAAACAATAAAATGGTAACATATCTAACGCATAGGTACATAAAATACGGTTCATTTTATTATACAATTACTATGTATACATAAGTTACGGGTTGCCTTTTAATAAACGGGAGACGAGTCCATAAATCAAGGCTTATAGCTTTTTTATTCCAAAACTTATATTATATAGAGCTAAAGTTTGTAACTTTATTTATTTTTTGTAGGGGGTGATCTTTCGAAATACTGATCTAATCATGAAAATTATTTCAGTAACAGAAAGCTACATACATACATACATATCTTCACGCCAAGTCCCTTACGGGGTAGGCAGAGGGTAGGCAGAGAGTATCGAGTGCCAGACCTCACGATCCTGACAAACCTGTCTTGCTTCCTTCACATTCATAACCCTTTTCATACAAACACGCCGGTTTCGGAGACTCTTGACACCACCCTCGGATGATATCCGATTGATCTGATCGTGAAATGTCAGCCTTGATCTCCCCGGGTACCTACATCCATCCACATTCGCATTGTATATCTGCTTTGTCAATCTTTCATCTGTCATTCTTTCCACATGACCGAACCAGCGGTATAATCTTTTTAAATAATTTTTACAAGTTTTACTTTAAGTTTTCTTTTATGACACGAAACGCCATGTTTTTTGACAGACCATAATTTATTCTTTTCACAAGAAAGCTACATCATTCACTAATAATATAAAATATCAATATTAATACAATAGGATAGATGAATCAAAATCGTATAAATTCGGACGATGTAATGGTTTTTGATCAAGTGGGAACGGGTTTTCTAGTCTTTAATATGATGAAATATTAATATCACCTGGCCGCTTGTTGGTTTGCTAGATCTTCGATCAGAATAATAAGTAGCAGAGTCACTCTTTCCACACCAAGAATCGTTTGTACCTGTCAATCTCTGTAATAAAATGTTTTTTATACAAAAAAAATATGTTACATTTTTTAACTTATAAAAACCGGTATGGATGTGTCCAAGAAGTGAGACGCATTGCTTTAAATATTTACCATAAACTTATAAAAAAATGATAGCAAATTAGTGCGCAATTCAGTATTTTATTATCAATTTCGAATATTTTGATTGAAAAACTTTTTTTTCAATTGACATGGCAGTATGTAAATTACAAATAATATAAGAAGGTAATCTCATGGCATTGATTTATTTCAGCAAAAGACGAATACTCTCGTGTTATTTTAAAAGATTGCAGGAACAAATAACAAAGTGATATACACCGTGAAAACTGTTTGACTTCAACCAGACAAACAGTTAAAAATTATTAACTACTAAGTAATTTAAAGTTCTCCCTATCTTCTTTCAACGATAGTAGAAGAAACAAAAACATTTTCTGTTGTCAGATTAGTTAGTACTTAACATTTTAAAAGATTTTTAATATAATCTTCGGAAATCGTTGATTAAAACCGTCACAAGTTGACTTGTACGGACTAATGTGACAAGTCGAAAATTTTCCATCTCTTTTATTTTTGTTTTGTTGGAAACAAACATACATCTAAAATAAGTTTTGTTGGCTTTCATCAAATTTACTACCAATGTCTTCTTTCAGTAAAATGTCCCATATATTTACGGTATTTTCCCTCCATGTGGCATAGCCGTGGGATGCTCTATAAATTACTAGCGACTTCGCCCACACTAAATCTAGATAAAAGCTATCCTATTTTCAAGTTGGATCAAACTGCACACGCTGTGAGAATTTGATTAAAATCGGTTAAATAGTTGAGGAGTCCATCGCGGGCAAACACCGTCACACGTAATTTATATATAACTAGTGGCCCGCCTCGGCTTCGCATGGGTATAAAATATACATGTAAACGTTCCTCCTCAATCCTCAATCACTTTATCTATTTAAAAAACGCATCAAAATCCGTTTCGTAGTTTTAAAGATTAAAGCATACAAAGTGGCTTTAGGACAGAGAAAGCGACTTTGTTTAGTACTATGTAATGATGTTAAGATTATACATTTTTTTTTCACTTTATTATGATATTTATACAATATGTTGTTACAAGTTTCAGTTAATATTAGACCATATTTGGCCAGAGTCTGGTGCCTTTGATATGTAAAAAATCTGAGTTACAGTAATATAACTTACCTCATAATTGCTAATAGGTAGTGTATAAACGTTCGTAGTCTGCATATATTGAGATATATTAAGATCCATTGCGTATGTGGATTTCAGTACCCTTTTTGCTAAAAAAAAATGTCAGTTAGATTTCTCTCTTTGTTGTTAATTATTATTTCTATTGTCTCTCCACGACTAACCGTAAACACCGGATGCGGAGGTGTTGGCAGATTTTACGTGTTTTTTATAGAATCGTTTTGATTTTTCTTCTTAAGCTTATACGTTGGCATCACGCCGCGAGAATTGTGAGTGACTAATAGCACTGGGTAGGGTAGTAGTCCTTAAAATGGGGCCACTTCACAATCCGCTAATATGAAAAATAATTCCTCAGTAGCTCAAATAGTTAGTCCTTTCCTCGGCTTTTTCTTTCTTTAAAATTTGCTAAATATAAGCCAAGCGCTAAATACCTTAGTAAAAAAATAAGCTATTTATTAAAAAAAAATAATTTTATAATTATAATTTAATACGTAATCAAAGTTTTTCAATTTTAATTGATTGAAAATGTTTATAAAAGTTTCTTGAGCTGATTAGGATGCGAACGCGAAGGAAATACTGAAGTTATTTTTTTTGCAAACGGAGAGAACTTCGTGCCAAGCCATTCTTAGAGAATTTATTAGGTAAAATTAAAAAAAAATTACAATGATCCCTCTCCTCCTCATAATTCCCCTTTCCTGTCCTGCCACGCAGCTTCTGAATCAAAGGACTTAAATTTTTGCCAAACTTACTTTCAATTTTTATTAAAAAGTAAATTAAGTTACCTACCTATAATATTATATATCTATATTATAATATTATCATCATCATCATCATTTCAGCCATAGGACGTCCACTGCTGAACATAGGCCTCCCCCGTTGACGTCCACTTCGACCGGATGGAAGCGGCCTGCATCCAGCGAGACCCCGCGACCCTCACAAGGTCGTCTGTCCATCTCGTGGGTGGCCGTCCTATGCTTCGCTTGCCGGTGCGTGGTCTCCACTCGAGAACTTTTTTGCCCCAACGGCCATCAGTTCTCCGCGCTATGTGCCCCGCCCACTGCCACTTCAGCTTGCTAACCCGGCTGGCTATGTCGATGACTTTCGTTCGCCTGCGGATCTCCTCATTTCTGTATCGATCTCGCAGGAAAACCCCGAGCATAGCCCGCTCCATAGCTCGCTGTGCAACCTTGAGCTTGTTTATCAGGCCCACACAGATAAGAGACCACGTCTCGGTGCCGTAGGTCATCACTGGTAACACACACTGGTTAAAGACTTTTGTCTTGAGACACTGAGGTATTTCGGACGAAAAGACGCTACGCAATTT
>NJDC01000957.1:273219-319044 GCA_002245475.1 Calephelis virginiensis
GTCATCGGCAAATCGAAGCTGAGTGATGTACTCGCCGTTGATGTTGATGCCCATTCCTTTCCACTCCAGAAGCTTAAAAGCGTCCTCCATGGCATTGGTGAAGAGCTTAGTAGATACAACGTCTCCCTGTCTTACACCTCTCTGCAATGGAATTGCCTTTGTGCTCTGATCTTGTACTCGGACGGACATAGTGGCGTTGTTGTACAAACACTTCAACACTTCGACATAGCGATAGTCAATGTGGCACCGCTGGAGAGACTGTAGCACTGCCCAAGTCTCGATCGGATCAAAGGCTTTCTCATAGTCCACAAACGCCAAGCATAATGGCAAATTATACTCCTCTGTCTTCTGTATAATTTGCCGCAGTATGTATGTGGTCTATGGTACTGTAGCCTTTTCGGAATCCGGCTTGTTCGGGTGGCTGGAAGTCATCAAACCTGCGCTCGAGACGATTCGTGATGACCCTCGAAAACAGCTTATAAACATGGCTCAGAAGCGAGATGGGCCTGTAATTCATCAGAAGGGTCTTATCGCCCTTTTTAAAAAAAAGTACTACCACGCTTCTGTTCCATGCTTCTGGCGTAGTACCTCAGAGCAATACGGAATTGAAGAGCTTCTGAAGGACTCTAAGTACTGGTGTTCCACCCACTTTCAGAAGCTCGGTGGTGATTCCGCTGACGGAGGGCCATTCTAATCTCGTACAGGCTGATGTCAGGGAGATCTTCAGTATAGTGTCGGGTCAACTTGGCTCTGGGGTCTCTCGCCGTGTTAGTGACAGGTTTTGCGACCGAGGTATATCTTATAATATAAAAATGAATCGCTAAATGTGTTGGTAAGCGCATAACTTCCGAACGACTGGACCGATTTCGCAAATTCTTTTATTATTGTATTAGTTATTATTAGGAGAAGGTTCTTATGAAGAGATAAACCGGGAAAGTTGCAGGGAAAACGGGAAAATAATACTTTGATTTCCCGTACGGACGGATACTGAACGGGTGAAACGAAGTTCGCCGGGACAGCTAGTAACTGTCCATAAAATCTCTCGATTTCCCTCAATACCTCAACTTTAGTGGACGTGACACTACCGTCCTGTCTTCAGCTTCGTCAACTGGCTTTGCCCAATAGACACGTCTCTTGCGAACACTTTAGAGCCTTGGTTCCGCTCTATTGTTTGTTCAATACGATTCGTATTAAACTTACGAATGTCGTATCGCAAGGATTTGGAAATCCGTCTACTGAACTGCCTGTATGCTTCAGCATCATCAGGAGTCTGCAGTGTCATTGCGCGTCGTTTAGACATGAGGTTGAGGGTGTCTTTGGTGAGCCTTTGGGGTTTATCTCCACGAAGAGGCCTAAGAAATTTAGACCCCACAGTATGGACAGTTTCTACCAACCTGTCATTTATCTCGTCCACCGAAACGCAATCTTCCAGGCAAGCAAAGCGGTTAGTTAACTCGAGTTGAAAGCTCTCGGGGTTTTGTATCTGGGCAACACAAGGTCGGAGCGTAGAGTTCACCAGACCTTTCTAACCTGACATTGATATTCAACGTGCCCCTTACCATCCGGTGATCACTCCCAGGCTTAACTGCGTGAATCACAGAGACATCGTTGAATATCCTTCTTTTAGTGGTCATAATGTAGTCAATCTCATTCCTGGTGTTACCATCGGGGCTCATCCAGGTCCATTTCCTATGAGGCGGCTTCTTAAAGAAAGAGTTCATCATAAAGAGTCCCTTTTTCTCCAGAAAGTCGGCCAGCCTCTAAGTTCCTAAGCCCCCATCCAAATTGCCCCACTCTCAACTCATCTACGCTTCTCTAGCCCAGCCTTGCGTTGAAGTCCCCCATTACAACATTGAAGTAAGTTTCCGAGGTATGTATGGCTCTACTAATGTCCTCATACATACCTTCTACTTCTTCATCTTTGTGTGTCGAGATCGGTGCGTAAACCTGTATGACCTTCAACGAGTATCTTTTAGATACTCTGAGTATAAGGTACGCCACCCTGCTCGACACACTCCCGATGGATACGATGTTGTTAACAAGGGACTTGTGGACGAGGAACCCAACACCACCTTGGGACTGCTGGTCGCCCTCGCGGTAGTAAAACAAGTTGCCGGATTTGAGAGCTATTGTGTCCTGCCCCTCTCTTCGGACTTCAGATAACCCTATAATATCCCATCGCAACTTGTCTATCTCCTCTTCCAGTTCAGCTAGCTTCTCGTCGGTCCTCAAAGTGCGCGTGTTGTAAGTAACCAGTGATAACCTACGCCGTCGGATGTCCATTATGCCTGCCATAGCCGTTTGACGGAGAGATACCGCCACCCGGAGATTCTTAACACCCCGGGCTCCAGCTCTCAACCGACGCCCGTCAACGTCGGCGTCACAACTGGAGCCGCCGGGCACTTGGGGCCTTTTATATTGTGCTATCATCATTGGGGGGAGTTTGAACCATAACCCGCCACGCTGGTCCATTGCGTGTTGGCGGGTCGCCAGAGCCTCATCTGTTATTAGCAGGGTGCACCACGCGCAGGTGAGATTGGCTTGGGTCCCGAAGATTAAAGATGGAACCCCTTACACCCCTTATAATATTATAGGTAGGTATATCTATTAATATACCTAAAAATATTACCTCACAGCCAATGCCGTAAAAGTTGGATAAGTTTCGGAGGTTAGCTCAAATTACTATTAAACATTAAAAGCAATAATGTAACAAAGACAATCTTCAGGTAACCAAGGTAGCTCACGAATATACATACATATATATATTCACTGCCTTTGCCCGCCTCGTGGATCGAGTGGCTAGCTGTACGTTAACTCCGCCGACCAACGCCAGGGCAGACATTTGTGTGA
Source organism: Calephelis virginiensis (assembly GCA_002245475.1). Taxonomy (NCBI): domain Eukaryota; kingdom Metazoa; phylum Arthropoda; class Insecta; order Lepidoptera; family Riodinidae; genus Calephelis; species Calephelis virginiensis. Next base: position 276,070 of record NJDC01000957.1, read on the forward strand.
TGAACATTTAGATGTCTGCGTTTCCAGGTCTGGGTGTTTATTAAATTTATTCTGGTATCTATTAAGTATTTAAGTACTAGAATCGTTGACTGACACCCATAACACAAGCATATAATTTGCTTACTTTGGCGTTAGATTCAATTTGTGTTACTTGTCCGGGGATATTTATTTATTTATGCCATTCTCTTACGGGTTAGACAGGGTATTTAGTGCAAAAACCTTATGTACCTGACTAGCTTCCTCATCATTCATAACTATTCATACAAACACGCCGGTTTCGGAGATTTTTGACACCACGCTCGGATAAAACCCGACTGATTTGATCGCGGACTATCAAACTAGATCTCCCCCCACCTACAGCCCTTCACATTCACATTTTATATCCGTAACTCCTAAATATATTGAATTACTTTTTTTTGTTTTTTATGAACATTCCTCTGTAGAAAAATAAACTTTAGACACTCACATGATGATACATCCCTTGTACACCTATTTCCGTCTTTTTTATTTCCACGTTTATTTCTTTGCGACGAACATCTGAATTTATATAATCGGGCCTCTTCACTCGGGATTGAGCGTTTAACACCTCGGGTCTAAAATTTAGAAAAAATATTAAGATGTAGGTATATCTTTTCTATAGCATACGTGGAAGATAAGCCTTTTTTATATATTATTGGAAAGCAAACGAGCAGACGTATTTCCTGGTGGTAAGAAATTCACGTCGCCTAGAAACACCAAAAATGGAAATGGTGCGTTGCCACCATAAGGCCGGAATGTTAGGCTTCGAGCAAAAATAATTTTACGAGCTATCAATACATTCCGAACCGGAACACGTCAACGGGAAGCACTGACGTTATGGCGGCAGGAATAGGTAAGGCGGTGGTACCAATCCCGGCGAGTCGCTGCAAAACTCTACCACCTAGTAAAAAGCTAAACAAGAGCCATTATTTTACATGTAAAAATTGCAAAGCCAATATAAACCGACTCTTATATAACATATTTATGGTGTGCGTGTGTATGTCACTGAACACCTCCTAAACGACTGAAGCGCTATTGACGAAATTTTTTGTGTGTTCAATTCGAGAATTTAGATTCACGATTTGGTCCACTGGAAATGTTTAATTTTTTTTTTTTCGTTAGTAGTCGCTGATTTAGAAATGTTTTACATTAGATCCGGCAGACTGCGCTACTATCGGAGCATCAGATATTATGTAGTATCTGTTAATGCGAATATCGAAATTCGCCGAATCGGCCTATTCAACTTTTTGTGGGTTCACAATTGCTTATCAAAGCCTTTTTCGCATTCGAAACCATTATACTAGAGGAAAGTTATAAATTATGTTTAATTAGACTGCAACCTCCAAAATCTATAGAAGCGGTGTGTGGTATTAAAGAACATACCCTCTCAGGAGTAGATGTTTCCAATCCTTTTCCGAAATTTGCTTTGCTTTCTCTCCTCTTATGTCTCACAGCTTTCTCCTTCTTTCCAAATTTATTATACTTTGATTTCCGACGCAAATGTACAAGTTCTTTCTCCATCTCTTCATTATGTCTGTATCACCACATAATTTAACAATGAAACTACTAGTGGAACCGGCTAAGGTTTTTGTTATATTACATTGTAGTAGCAATAAACCATTTTGCAATAAAATAATATCGTGACTGTAAATTGATATGTAAGCTACATCAATTCTATATTTCAAGCTGGAAAAAACTGCAAACGGTGTGCAAATTTGATTGAAATCGGTTAAGTAGTAAGTTAGTAGTTTAGGAGTCCATCTCGGACGAACAACGTGTCACGTAATTTATATATAAAGATAAGATAAATCTTTGTCTGCTCTAGTTCCTAATTTGACATGTAAATTTGTTTGGTGATTCTTGAAACTTATTTTAGATGCATGCTATATTTTTCAAATGAACCAAAAACAAAAGAGATGGAATTTACTATATGGACATGTGCAAATGGGGACGTTTTGAATTAATGATTTCCGAGCAACATATTAAACGTCTGTAGAAATTTCGTGTACAGACTAATTTGACAGCATTAAAAGTGTTTTATCTCTTTCATTTACTTTCGTTGAAGGATGCTAGCGATAACTAAAAATTGGTTTAGTGGGTTAACAATAAAACTACTTCAATTTGCGTTATTTATCACTAAAAATAAATGCTTATTAAACTAAAACTAACTAAAATTAAATATTCAAACGATTTTATACTTTTGCTAACCAGAGTTCTATTAATTAAGCTAAATCTTTATACAAGCCACTGATATAAGCTTCCAATATTATTTGTATTTACTTCAATAATACATATTTTAAATTCCATTAAAATGGTAAAAAAATATTAAAATCGACTAATATTTGCAAATAATAAAAAATGTTATCTACTATCAAACATTTTTCTATTCTCCTTATTCGTAATTTGAATGTTTTTATCGATCATTGAAATCATCGAACGAAGTGTTATCATATAATGATAATGACAAATACTTTTGTTGTGTGATACTTTTTTTCTTTATGTTTTTCTACTTATTTCGTTTAGATAAATGCGCATTGCATCTCACTTCGATGGTATTACTATGCCAAGTCTTTAATGACTAGAAACAAGATTTGTCTTCTAGTTAAGTTTCGTCTTTAGCAACTAATACTAAATTTTTTTAAACTAAACTTAAAGTTTTTTTAATTTTTTTTAACTAAACTTAAAGTTTAGTTTAAAAAAATTAAAACTCTTAAACTAAACTAAACTAAACTACTAAACTGTAAAAATCTTAAGAAAATTTATCGTAAGCCACAACTATGAATGTATATTTCAACCCGTACTTTATGTTTCGTCGACTGAGCCATTCAATATAATGTAGTGATACAATGTTCTCTGTATAACAGAAAGGGTAGGTAACCGATGTACTGGTAAGGGGAAGTGCCAGTTTAACGGAGTGTTGTAAAAAAAAGGTTCTTACTTATTTAACGCTGTCGTAGTAAGTCGCATAGCTTGTGGGTCTTCCGTAGGTAACAATTTCGACGTGATAGCACCAACATCACTGGCAATACATGAACTTAATAACTTCTCTTGAATATTCTCTTGATTAGATAAGTGTTGTGGTGGTAGCAAATTACTAAAACGAAAACTAGAATATAATAATTACAAAAATGAGTTTTTTCGTGTGGCTTCAATTTATATTTGGGATAACGATATTTAAGTTTTATTTGAAACAGCATAAAATTGTCTTTTAAATTTCATTTTTTACTTTTTACTAAAGACACAGACTATTGCTGAATTAGTATCAAAAATTAAAAGAAATATGACGTAACTTTCAAAAGTTTAAAAGTAGTTATTTAAATTGTATTTACATCTTGTTGGTATTCAGATACCGGTTTTTAAACAATAAATTTAAATAACAAATTAAAAAGCAAAACTACCGACAAATAAATGAGTTTGTTGTTTATTATTTTCCTAGATAATACTTTACGTGAAAACTTTCTAATTAATGAAATTAATGTCAAAAGGGGAATAAAATTGAACCGCATCACTAAAAACTTAAAAAAATAATTACATAATACTTCGAATTTAAAAATAAAAAAAAAATCTAACAAAAAGTGTGCCGATTGTTAAAAAAATAAAATAGTGTGTTGATCAACACATGAATCAACAAAAAAATGTAGACTAATATTGTATTTTTGACATGTTAAATCAGTTTAAATCATAGTTATTCGTATTAAATTTGTTTTAAAAGTAATTTTAGTTTATTTATAGTTTATTTATAGTTATATTATAGTTTGCATTACTTAATAATTGGAATATGTTTGAAAAGGGTAGACCTAATATTCCACCACTAATCAAAAAAGCACTTTTATAATAACAGACATATTTATCATGCTTCAAACTATCAAGTGCATGTCATTTTGCAATCTTAATTATAAATATCACATTTATTACTATTACATATACAAAATACACACCCGTGGACAGGATTTCTATCTTTCCTCTCGGATAAGTCATCATCCTTTGATTGGACAATGTACGGCTCATAGCTGATAAAGTACCTGATTAGAAGAAACAGCTGTTACACATAAATTAATAAATAAATTGAACGTATTCAATATATAATTATCATGCATATTTTCGACCTCCCAATGTCACTACTTTTAATCTGCTACGCACTTACGTATTTTTCAACGTTATCTCTGTGTAATAGGGAGAGGAAGGGAGGGGAGAGAGGGGGGGTCTTTTAACATTCAACTAGGTACCTAAGATTTTGTGACTGTCATGGACGTTCTGTCAGTAATCTAATAAATACTACAGGATTTTATCTCACAAGGGGAAAGGATCCTTAAAAATCGCTCGTAATGTGCGTAAATCTGAGAAAGCTCTTAGTCACAGACAACCACAAAATAGGTGCCACAAGGGAACCACATATTTTTTTATATTTTATAGAAAACGAAATAGAAGAAATCTAACACAACTTAGCTAATCCACAGAAATAAATTAAAGATCATTCACTAGTTGTTTAAGTTTTTTAAAAGTAAGTCGCGTAAAACTAGTCGCAAAATTAACGCTGTATATGTAATGTATCGTGTATGCCCCGTTTATACTATGTTTGCGTCACACAGCGAGTACTACTCATTTTGCAGGGTAAATTAAGGGATTCGTTTTACGAGACTCACAGCTGAAAAAATACAATCGTTACGCTTAATCCTTAAGCTTACCTTCGCATTGTTTCATTATAATTCACTTGATTGTAACTCATTGTCGAGTCCGTACTTGAGTGGCTCGATTGATCGTTGTTTCCCTGATATGGGACAACCCCATTAAATGCCTTAAAACCATTCTCCTGTGAAACAATAAAACATTATTTGTCAGTTCATGAGTTCAACCAAACTAAACCTTAGGGTCCACTTGATAGGGCAATAAAAAATCATGTAGCTGTATGAGCCAAAAAGCAATGCATCATTGCATGCAATGCATAAAGCATTAACAAACTGACAGCAGTCATTAGTTTAGGGGCAAGCACTGTACCTTCGAACATATGTACTGTACGAACTCCATTTCATTCTAGTAAATTGAAATGTGCGTAGTCATTTTGACAAATCAGTGCTGATAAACTACAAAATCACGTTACGGGCGCGATCCCTTTACAAACCCCCGACTTAAAGACAGGGGTGTTATAAGTTTGACGTGCCTGTCTGTCTGTCTGTGTCATAACTCCAGAACAGTGCAATGCAATGATTTCAATTTAGTTTTTTTTTAATTTAAGGTAGCTTATGTACGAGTGTTCTTAGACATGTTTAAAAGCCGTTTAAAAGTTGTGCGGGGTGAAAATGGAGAGATTAACCGATTTTTTTACTTTCTAAAGAAAAATTAAGTTCTTGCGTCTGGGGGTTTTATAATTTTTAATTTAATAGTTATTTAATAATTACTTCATATCATTTAATTCAAGAGAACGAAATGGTTACATTTACATTTAAAATTAAAATTAAATTAATTTTAATTTTAAGTTATGTAGTTAATATAAGTTACCTACTGAGCATATTAGTTTGTTTTACATGCGAACATGCAAACAAGCTCTGAGGACGCGCGTGCAAAGCAAAAAGAAGTTCATGGGTTAAAGCAAAATCACAAATTTTATGCATTATACCGGCATAAAATCGGTTAGGTTAGATTTTTCGACTGCCATTATGTATGTTTGCTTGCATGCATGCTAGGGGAGAAACAAAGCTCGTCGCGCAACGAAAGTAAACATAAATTCGGGTAAGTTAAAAAAAATTTACTCATGCACTCCTGAATCTTTTCCCAATGAATGCAATTACTACTATAGTACTTCCACGCAAGTTAGTTCGTATCCTTGAATTTTACTATAATTAGGCATTTTAAGGGATCAAATCTTTCAGTATTTTAATTCTACGCAAACGACAATTAATTAAGAACTCGGAATGCATTAGTTGTTAGAAAATATGAAAGCAAAATAGGGCCTTAAAAGTTAAGCATATACAAAGTCAAAAATATTTTAGGACCTATAACAGTAGAGCGAAATATTTTTAGACATTTAAAGACGTTCTAGACGGTAGTAAATACGCCTTCCAATAAATGTAATCTTTGTTTCCATCTCCCTATTATTAATAAATGTGGATTAAATATGCGCTGAAGACGGATACGGACCAATTTTTACAGCCACCTAGAACCTCAAGCGTGACAATGACAATTTAGGATTTAAAGAATTGGACAATCCAAGCTGCACCCAATGCCAAGACTCTAAAGTTAATAATTAGATCTAACCCCAAAGTAAGGAAACTTAAGACCCTAGCGAGGAAAGTTGCGTCCCTAGGAAGTAGGAAATTATATCCTTGTGATATAGCTGCTAGTTTTTATGCTGCTTGTAGATACATATATTAGGGTAGATCCAAAAGTTCGTGGCCTAACCTACATGGAGCTATGACATCTTTTTAAAATCTACCGTCATTTGTTAGTATGTGTCATATTGATTTATTGTGCGCAGTTTCATTCCGATACTGCACAATATAAATTTTCTGTGATTATTTGTTTCAAGCAATCTGACGCAATTTTCAATAAAGGCGAAAATTGAACACCGTGCAGTCATTAAGTACCTCAATAAAAAAGGCCTATCACCAAAAGACATCCATCAAGATATGGTGAGCACTTTGGGGGAGTCTGCTCCCTCGTATTCCAGTGTCAAGAAGTGGGTAACTGAGTTTAAGCGCGGTCGTGAGAGCATTAAAGATGATCCTAGGAGTGGAAGGCCTACATCCTCTACCACGAAAGAAAACATCGATAAAATTTGTGAGCTCGTACTGGGTGACCGACGTTTGACCATTGGTAAGATAGCTGAGATAACAAACATTAGTTATGGCCGGGTGCAACACATAATAACGGAAGAGTTGGAGTTCCATAAGGTTTCTTCACGCTGAGTCCCGAGGTTGCTTTCAGCTGAACAAAAACGAGTTCGATACACAATTTCGCGAGACGGTTTGGAACTTTTTGAGACTGATCCCGAGGACTTTTTGTCTAGATTTGTTACCATAGATGAAAGCTGGGTTCTCCACCGTACTCCTGAATCAAAGCAACAATCCAAACAGTGGAAAAGATCAGACTCTTCTACACCGAAAATGGCTAAGGTCGTTTTGTCGACTAACAAAGTCATGGCTTCTGTTTTTTGGGATGCGAAGGGCATTATTTTTGTAGATTATTTACCGAAAGGTCAAACTATAAATTCTAGTTATTATTGTAAACTTTTACGAAGACTCCGGGAAGAAATAAAAGGAAAAAGGCCGGGAATGTTGCGTTAGAAAGTTTTGTTTCATCGAGACAATGCACGTGTTCACTCTTCGGTTGAAACAATGTCTGTAATCCATGATTGTGGCTACGAATTGCTGCCCCACCCACCTTATTCGCCGGATTTAGCCCCCTCGGATTATCATTTGTTTCCAAATTTAAAAAAAAACACTTGGGTGGCTCGAAATTTTGAGGACTGAGGACCCGGACCAATCCGGAGAAACGACTTATAAATGACGAAATAGTGCCAGAGAATAGGCCGAGGGATATTACTGTTAGTTTCTAACATTTTACTCTTAAAGCTGATTAAATTCAATATATTTTGCTTACTTCGGACATCGTTCTTCTAATATTCTCTCTGAGTACATGAACTTTAAACTTAATTTTTTCCGCTTCGGTATTGACTTCCTTGGGTTTTTCCGAACAGTTATTCGCAAATACATCTGGGTTTTCTGGTCCCTGAGACAATAATACACAATATTTTATACACTGTAGAAAACCAAACTCAACTTTGAATTTCAAATTGAAACTTCAAAGTTTACCAACTTTTATGCCTTGTGGAACCCAAACATGGCCCTTACGTAACACCAGCAGAAATAATTAAGGCAGTGAATACAATCTTGGAAATCCATTAATACATCGAACGTCAGTAGTAGTGACAAATGAATATATATACTTATATATTATACTATACTTTTTGTATGTGATAAGACAGCGTATAAGAATCGAGTCTCCTGATGGTAAGAGACAAACGTGGTCTATACATTTATACTATACATATACACCACAGATATTACAGGTCGGTACAAGGCGTTCGGCCTATTTGTACAACTCTACAGCCTACCCTCTGGACCGAAACATGGTCGAGTCACTACGGCGGCAGGAATACGTAAGACGGTTGATCTCTAGACTTGCCAAAACCTGAGCATAACCGCCACTAGTGCTGCCACCCACGGATTTTTATTAAAGACGAGCTAACTGACGCTAATCATATTTCCTGTTTGTAAGCAGCGGTCAATTTATACCGTCTTGGTGGCCCTCAAAGTTTAAACATATACCACCTTGAAAAATGTTTGGACGCCTATTTATCTAAACACTTTAAAATTGGCATCAAACCAATAAAACGTTACGTGGATGAAGTGTCAGCGTATTCATGTTTGAAAATCCAATTTTAGACACTGTTTAGTAAAAAGTGTGTTTAACAAGCGCTTAATTTTTTAAGTGAAACTTCTTGAGAATCTTTGCGATTTCAAAACGGGTGCAACGAAAAAGCGACAGGTAAGAGACACAAATATATATTTATCTCATTCTTTTGTCGATTTATTGAAGTTTCACTTCTATCGTATGTGAATCGCAGACACACCTTTTTTTGTAATAAGGCGGATAGTATCTATGTTATAAAAAAATATACGTATCCCTGGACAAGTTACTCAAATTGAATCTAACTCCAAAATAACAAATCGTGTGTTTGTGTAATGGGTGTTAGTAACGATTCTAATACATAGATAAACTTGAATAGCTACCAGAATAAATTTAATAAGCACCCAGATTCGGAAATGCAGACATCTAAATGCCTGCCCCGTCGAGAATCGATCCCGAGCCTCGTGGTGATTGGTGGAATCAGGCGTGTACGCTATACCTCGACCAACGAGATGGTCGATATATTTCTGCTGCAGCTGATAGCAAGAGACAATTGTGGTTTTTACTATAGGTACGTCGCTGTCCTGTGACTAGGTGTTAGGCTAATGTGCAAACCCGGTAGACCTGCACAACCTATTACCAGTGATCTCGGTGGCAAGAACCCATGTCATGTATTTCACCTGATGTGTGATGCCAGGTAAAGGAGTATTCTAAGCCCGAACCAACAGGGGAAATACAGTTTCTTCAATTTCATTAAGCAAATGAATTCGAAAATATAAAATCAACTGTTTTTGGTAGTGTAAATTTCGATGGTACTAATTTTACCTCAAGGACATAAAATTTGCCAACTACGAACTCCAGCTTCCGTGACCACAGGTTCGTAAATGCGCACCATTCCGTTTTAACTTTTACGTAGTCTCCGTTCGAAGTCTGCAGCCTAGAAGTGATTGAAAATAACATTTGATTAGTAAATTATTAAATTGTAAGCGAGATTTAGGTCCATTACTTTTTTATTTAGTTCAATTGACAATCTAGATCTTTAAAATATCCAGGGTTAATTTAAAAAGACCAGCCAAATTTTAATATATGGGGGTAAAAGCTTCAACGGTAATGCATTATAAGTATATATTATTGCCAAATTTTAATATTTACCTTTATAATCATTCATTTAAAACAGCGCTTTACTTGTTGTCACGCTGTGTCGTACCTTGTTTGAGTCATGACGTCACCAGCCTGCCAATGCGACTGCGCTCGATAGGAACCAGTTTTATGATTCGTTTACGTTATAACCATACATCTTCTATTTTGCGTTGGACAAAAATTACAAATTGTTTTTTCAAATTATTAATTACTTCATAGATCGAAAGTGTTATCAATTCGGAATCGTTTCTCAAAATTTAGCTGGTACTTTAAATATCACCCTGTATAATTAAAAAAACTAGACCTCAAACTTGGTCAAATGAATATAAACCATGAATATTTTGGCAAAAATCCCCATAAATATGACATCATCAACTACTATTATCAACGTCACACAAAAATGTAACTTATTATTTTGAAATGTCTAGTAGAACGTTTAAAAAAGGAATTTCTAAAATTACAACAATAAAACGGACTGACAACAGTTCTAATCAGTAGCTGGTGATAATAGCCATGAAGCTATATTACAACTTAAGGTCCACTTCTAACAACGAAGTCATTTTCTAAAGTTGGTTATTCTCTCTTAACACACCGGCCTCTCTTTTAGAGCCTTGTGATGTCAACTAACAAAATCAAAATGACAAAAATGCTGGTACATTAAAAAGAGTTAGCAATATTTGGAAATGACATCAGGTCTTTGTTAGTAGGTTAACATCCAGTAGTAATAAAGCTTCAGGATAGTAGTCCTTAGTTGGATTTAGGACGCTTAGCATTAAGGACTTTGTATTTCTTAACGTAGCATCGTAAAATATTCACAAAAGTTAATAAGGTATTTTTATTACAATAAAAAAAATGAGAAAAAACGACAGGTTGCACACCGGGAGTGCCGGCAGAAGTGAAAACTTGAATATTAACGTTGTGCATTTTTGATATTTTGGGAAAGGTTAGGGGATAATTTTGCTTTATCAGTATGCAAGTACTGTCATTTAAGTGGTAGAATACAATATTTATTTACTGCGCTATCGTACACAAACATAACAACACGAAATTCGCGCAAGCGCCCTGCGCCATCTTACGAATTTTCGATTAAGTAACGTGTCCTGACGCGAGTTTAGAAGTTTTTACCCATTCCAAAAAAAGTGCGCAACGCCGCCAATGAAGTTTTCAGTTCAAAAAGATAAATCACTCACCGGTAGGGCTCGGAGAATTGAATGCTACCTTCTTTAACAATTTTCTCGTACATCTGAAGTAAGTATGCGAGGTCGTTCGGATGGTAGAGCATCAGTGTATCAGTATCTAATATATCTTGAGGCGTATACCCGAGGTATGGCACGGACTCTAGGTCTATATGTTCTAATTTACCATTGGCTGAATGTCTTATCATAAATGGTGTCGGATTTGATATTTTTTCGTGCGGCTCTGGAATTAGTTTCGTTTATATGTAATGGTTAGTTCATAATTATCAATAAATGAAACGTAAAGACAATAAAGCTCCTTGTTTAATATTTAACAGTAAATAATTTTTATATCAAGAAAGTTAATATACCTAACAATACAGCAATACTTAAATAGTCGTTAGATTGCTGCGTATTTGTCAATAAATTAAATAATAGTATCATACCCCCACCACAATTTCCAATAAAGCTATACTTAACAATAGCACTGTTGCTTATTCTAGAATATTGCGTATTTGCAACTTTTCAATAGTTTATATTAAAATGGTATCATGTTGCGTGTTTGTCAGTAAATTAACTCATTGTTTATAAAAGTTACTATATCTACCAATACAGCAACACTATATAGTCAATTGTTTCGTATTTGTCAAAAATTTAAATAAAATATTTATTAATTAAATTAAATACAATTAGTTCAATAAAGCTATTACACTTTATGATACAACTATACTTAAAATAATATGTATATAAATCATCAAAAAATCTTAGTAGAATAAAAAAGTTACTGTGCCTGAAAATACAGCAACACAATAGCCAGTTGATTGCTACGTATTTGACATTAAATGAATCTTAGTATAACAAAACCACTTTACCTTACAATACAGTTACACTTTAAAACAGTCAGTAGATTGTTGCGTTTATGTCAATCATTTTAACCTTTGTTAAATAAAACTACTATAATTTACAATATAGCTATACTTTAAAATAGTCAGTCAACTGTTGCGTATTTGTCAATAAATTTAACCTTAGTTTAATAAAACTACTATACTTTACAATATAGCTACACTTTAAAATAGTCAGTGTATTGATGCGTATTTATCAATAAATTTAAAAATAGTTTAATAAAACTACTGTACTTTAGAATATAGCTACACTTTAAAATAGTCAGTAGATTGTTGCGTATTTGTCAATAAATTTAACCTTAGTTTAATAAAACTACTTTACTTTATAATACAACTACACATTAAAAAAGTCAGTAGATTGTTGCGTATTTATCAATGAGTAAACAGATTGTTTTCCATCCTTACTTTTATATGCAGAAAATAGCAGTGTTGCTTGTATGACCAAACAAATTGCCTGATCTTTGTCATCATCGAGATTTCTGAAGAAAATTTTCAAAGCAAAGAGCAAATATTGTGCATTGCGATGTTTAATCCCGAAGCCATTTTTTAATTGTTTATATCGTCGTATGCGACAAACCAAAGACGACGCATGATTTTTTAAATATGGAGCTGTGAACAAAAAAATACATTTCTATAGGACGAAAAAGTCAAAGCCTTTGATAAAACTGTTCGTGCCAAAATATCGAGAGATCAGAGGACAAGAAATGAACAAACAGTAATTAAATTTCCATAAAATTGGTAACAACAAAAAACACGTTTGCGCTACCGAATTTGAATCACTGTCTAAAACAAAGTAAGTAAGATGGTGTTAAAAATGGAAAACGGAAGAACGATTGGAACACTACTTCAAAATTCAATTTAAAAAAATAATTTAGATTTTGAAAAAAAAAACAAATTTAGTATAAGAAAAATAAAAAGAATAAACTTGTAAGATGTTTGTTATTTATTTTAGACTTTTTAAGTTGTATAAATAACATTAAGTAAATAAGTTACTCAACCTGTTGAAGGGAACAAAGAAGGAGCCAATGATGGCTAAAAAATGAAGTAGTATGTGAAGGCTCCATTCGGTTTTTTTAGTTATTCTTATTTATGTTACCAGTCTGCAATACTTTACATCGTAGACAGTTTACTAATTCCTCCAGAAAATCTTGATTTTCAAATAATCCTATGACTGTTTTTTAATAAATCGAACTGAATTACTGAATTGTTTTTTATAATCAAAAGAAAGTCTAACACAATTCAATACTATATACATACCGCTTTCATTTTTTCTTTTTAGGCCACTTGAAATTTGAGACGCAAATGTGCTTCGATCCTGTAAAGGTTTTCAATGTCATTATAATAAAATAATTTTTAGTAAGCAGTGTTTACTTTTATAAACTATAACCAAGACTAAAATTATCTCTATTTACTAGAGATTTAATATGCACTAACAATTTTATAAATACTAAAATATATCCCTTCAGTAAATGCTCTAAAAATTAAAATATGTTGAATGTATTCCTGTACTAAATTTACTAAAATTTATGATAAAACTAAAATTTAATCGTGTAGTAAATTTACAATAAATTTTAATGATTATTAATTTATATACCCATGAAGTAAATTACTTGTCCATTAAAATAAAGCCGTGTAGTAAATTTACTATAAATCCCCGTAGTAATGAAACATAAATTAAATAAAGACGAAATTTTTATTTAACACGAATAGTTAAGGTACTACAAAATGCATTAAAAACTAAAATATAATACACTAACACTAAACTAATAAAAAAACCTGCAGCGATTTCACTATAAATTATAATAAAGAAAAAATTAAATCCCCCATAATAAATTCACAATAAATTAAATAAGGCCTAATATAGGATATAAAAAAAATATCTTCACGCCCATATCCCCGAAGAGATAGGCAGAGGTACAATCAAGGCACCCACGACTAGCCGAAGACACAAAGTCCCATAATATAGGATATACTTTTACTGTAGTAGATTTACTAAAAAATATAATGAAAACTAAAATACATTCAAAACGTCAAGTAAAAACGTGCATTCTAAAAATCGATTTTATAGCTGCCTAATATGTTTGTTGTGTAACTTTATACGCTACCCTATATTTCTGTCATTATTATCCATAAAAAAGAAAATGAAATGCTTACTTATGTTTAGCGCAAAGGATTTTAAATAAACACATTGTGTGTTATAGGCACCACGTTATGAATAACATTGCTGATATCAGATGCATTCGCTTACCTTCGGATGAAGAAAATCAATGAATGGTTTTCCCAGCCACATGTCACGAGTAAATCCCAATGCTGGTGTAACATAATGCATTGAGTATACTAAAACACCATCGTGCATTGATATGATGCACGAAAATCCACCCTGTATAAATAATAATTACATAAAATAACATATTGTCCTTGTTTATTATTTTGAACGACCCCTTAGCGGAGGAGTTATGCACGCCTAACTCCACCGACAAACAGCGAGGGTTTATTTCGATTCCCCACCAATCCATATGTGTGATGGACATCGAGGTCTGGGTGATTCTTATATTTGTTCCGGTATCTATTCATTTCTTTGTGTTAGTATCGTTCGTTAGAATCAATAACACAAGCATTTAATTTACTTACATACTCATATTTATTTATCTATGCAGTGTAACCACCATTACGGCAGTCTTTTGTTCCGATTCGGCGGCTAGGACAGTCAGTAGATTTGCAAATTAGGCCTAACATACGAACGGCAGGACAGCAATGTATCGAAAACGATTGTCTCATAAAAGTCCATAACACTGTAGGAGTAGCTGTCTGTTTTTCTAGTCATGACTGACGGATAATAGCCTAACCTGTAAGGAGGTCGGATCAGTCATGTGAGTCGATATTATGACAAACATCGGCACGTAATTCATGACTGATGGTTAGATGGAACAATTTCTTGTAAGCAGTGTTTACTAATATAAATTATAATAATCAAGACTAAAATATCCCTGTAGTAAATGCAATCCAATGTTAATAGAAACTAAAATATAACCCTGTAGTAAATTTAATATAAGTTGCAATAGAGTAAAATATATCGCTACTGTAAATGCACTACAAATTTAATAAGAACTAAAATATAACTCAGTAGTTAATTTACTATAAATTGTAAAACTAAAATATATCCCTACAGTAAATGCACAACAAAATAAAAAATTTGAATGTATTCCTGTAGTACATGCACTTCACATTTAATAAGGTATAAAATATATCCCTATAGCATATTTCATTTAAGTTAAAATAGACTAAAATATCACTGTTATAAATGCTAATTTACTAAAAATTGTAAGACTAAAAGATATACCTGCAGTAAATGCAAAACAAACTATAAAAGTTAAATGTATATATAGCCCTGTAGTAAGCTTTTTGTAGCAGACGTCTTATATCTTTGTCAGTATTCTGACTTTTGAAACAAATCTACTACAAAAATTACTCGGAACACTTTGCCAATACAAACATCAACCCTGCTATTGTGCAATTAAATAAAATCTCACTATCACTTTCTTTATCCCCCCCCCCTCTCCATTTCTGTCTTTAAAGAAAGTTGTTATTTTTTTACTTTGGGGTTAAAACACTTCACGTGATTAATCCAATTAATTTTTTTTTCAATTAAAATTTAATTAATCCAGCTCAATGATTACCAAAACTTAAAAAATATTTTGACCCCCAATCCTAAATCCCGGCATCGCGAGCAATTTTATGTCTATCTCTTTCATTAACATTAACATTTATTGAAAGCAGCATGCGACGTCTTGCATGTGTGAACGCATAGAAATATATCATGATAAAAAAATATTCATACCGGAGGATTTTCTTTCAAATTCTCACTTTGAGAGATGTTATCAAGTCGGATCTGTAACAAAAAAAATCAATTACCAGTATTCATATCTCCACGCTAAGGGTTGATTATTAAATATAGCACTTTTCTTTTTCATTTTTAATGTAACTTTTATATGTTCATATATTTCAGGATTTATACTTTTTATCATTGGCTCTTGGTGGACGTATTGCTTAATATTTTTCACAGTACACTTTCGCAAACTGATTTGAACTGTAAGTATACGTGTATATATATATAGCGAATGCTTATTTAGTTGTCAACATTAATTATTATTAATTACGATAATCGGCAATTTTATGATATTATTTTTACATTAAATTGAAAATCGCTTATTTCACATAGACAAAACGACGCGACGGGAAGTACGAAGCGTACTTGACGTCATGGGATAAGCGTATAGACTATCGTCTATTATAATTCTAAAATCCACCACCATATCGCTACACGGCCTCTCACTGAGAAGATCCGGCAAAAGAAACTCTGATATAATTTTAGATTTAATATTCTTTTAATTTTATATTAAGGTATGCTCGTGCAGTTTATACTAAAAGCGTATACATTGGCTTACACAGCACGAATGTCTTTGTTCCTTGTATTTATCACGTTTTATAAACGAACTATAATTTATAAATTGACAATATCCAAAATTGCACCGTGTTCCAGTTTAGAGCGCCGACGAACTTACGTAATATGTTTTCAATAAAATGAAAGAAATCCGTCTGCTTTTATACTTAATGCAACAAAATTACAAAAAATCGCCTCCAATGTCAACACATAAACTAAATAACAAAAAACATTGGACTATTAAATATAACTTAAAGCCACTTGTCGGATTTTTTTCTAATTTACACGAAACTACCTCTAAATGATGGCCTGTTTTTTTTTAATAAAGATATCAGTAATGCGTCTTAAACGACGAAGACACACAGAAAAAAAAAAATTACAACATGGTCGAAAAGTAGTGGATCAAACTTATCAATGGGTTAGACGGGGTCCTTTACAAAAATAAAAGGTTCTAAAACACGGGTCTTAATAGTTATAACATGACATAGAAAAATATCCAACTCACTACTACATTTTTATATTTTAATACACACAACAACTTCATTTTTAAAATATTTTAATATTACTACTATATTTATTAAAAAAGTTTTTATTTGTGTTACAAGGGCAAAATATATCAATATTTTTGGTAACAATGGTTTCCGATGTAAAGAATAATTTAATAACACAGAAAAATCAAATTTTTTGAACAAACGCCAAAAAACGTATGACACAATGACTAGTTAACATTATTTTAAAAAAGTATACAGACTGTACATATTTTTCATGTTAAATGATAACAAGGAAAAAAAGTAAATATTGTCTGCAAACATAAAATAAATCATAACTACTCAGAACTTGGCTATTAAAAACTTCTGTAGTAGTTTTTTTTTTCGCTGCGAATAACCCCATATATTTCTTATAGAGTGTTAGATCCACTACGTTTCGACCACCCTGTATAATACTAGATCGAATTAAGAAACTTTGATTTAAATTGAATTAAGTCGTTACAAAGAAGATAAAACACTTACGTCTTCAGCGATACTTGTCCACGACATT
Organism: Calephelis virginiensis; assembly: GCA_002245475.1. Lineage (NCBI taxonomy): Eukaryota > Metazoa > Arthropoda > Insecta > Lepidoptera > Riodinidae > Calephelis > Calephelis virginiensis. The sequence continues at coordinate 293,190 of NJDC01000957.1, forward strand.
TTCTTAGATCCTTTTCCATTCTCAGTGTTTTGGTCTGCAGTTGTACCAGTGGGTGGTAAAAAAATGCTCTGATCAGCTGTAAATAAGTAATTCACACCGAAGATAAACATGAACTTATAACGTTGTCAATATGTTTTTTAAGCTGAAAAAAAGGCACTATCTCCGACACAAAGCAAAATGGAACTATTACAAAAATTCCTGTATAACAACGTACCTGATGAAATCTACATTACCTCAAGCTTGATGATAAATGACAAAAAATAATACTACTACTTCGCAAAATCGCTCCTTGGCTCTTCTGTAATAATAGGAATGACCTGTTAGTGTATTACTTTTTTGTTTACATATATAAATTTGTAAAAGAGCTGCGCCTGAGTTGAAGATATTTCCAAAAACATAATTGGGATACCCAGGTGTCCGGGACGCTTTCGACAAAAACATGTTTTTGATTATTGTCGATTCACTATTTAATTGTGCACCTCAGACAATAAATTTGAATTATAAAAAAAATATAGAAGAAGGCGTTACTTTGCGGAAATCATTTCTTAAATCCAAGTAAAACTATGTAATTTGCAATTTCCCGCCAAAAAAAATGTATACGTATTATGGCGCGACAATACAGTAGTACGTGTATTGTTTCTTGCTAATAAAACAGTTTAGTGATGTGTGTTGTGTGGACCTGGATATATTTAGGGGTTTTGGCTTCCTGGAAGTCCGATTCACTTATAGCGCACTATTTTGCCTTTTTTGTCGCGCCATGATACGTATAAATTTTTTTGCAAATTAAATAATTTTATTTGGATCTAAAAATGATAATTAATTGCCTGTCAGGCCAAGTCAGAAGAAACGACTACTTGTGTACTCATTTTACATCGTCTAAGCTCAGATGTATTCTAGTATCTGTAGATTGAACATTAAAGACATGACAAAATACTCAGACCAAATTTCAAGCAATCTAGATAGCTGCGTATCCGGCGGCCTATCCCATACTTATTTTTCATATTTATCCTGTACACAGATATGTTATTGGCAAGCGATAACATAAAAATGGATCAAAATATCAATCTTGTACAGCAAGTTTTGGATTAGGATTGATTATTAATATTGGCCGTAAGTGAGAATGTGATAGGTGGCAAGCCTACCGCCAACCGGGTACAAATCCAATCCCGAGTAACATTTTTTTATTAGAAAATTGCATTGAAAGAAGATGGCGATAACTTAAAATAAGTTTATAGTAGCGGCACGGTATGATGGCCAGTTTGACGTTTGTGTCAAGTAAGTCATCGTTTATATTTTCGTTTTATTAAAAATTGTTAATGAGCTATGAATTGCTATTCTAGTTGTTATTACAAAAATATATAAAATCGAAACGCATTTGATTCCTTTTTTTGATGATAAATTGGTATTTACGTCACTATTGTAATGTGTCAAACCGGCCATCATTGCGTGCTGTAAGTGTATTATGTGTTAATAGGTAGCAGAATCAAAAAAATTAAATCTTCAAGATCTGAATACGATCACGGAAATGGCTAATGCTAACGAAACTTAGTATGCATGTTTTTCTTTCTTATTTTTTTAAAAAAAAAGAATAAATATTTTACTAAAAACTACAATCTAAAATATTTTTCGTTGTGTCATCGAAAATATATCTACTAGTACTTGACTTATTTTAATGAAAGGAAACTTCATTTTATTCCGAATTAACTAAATTATTCTTGAAATAGTAAAAACCCAAATCCTCTTACGGTCAAAATTGGCGGAGTACATTTTCTACAAATAAATACAAATAAATCAACAGACAATTAAAAAATATGTTTTGGTTTCAAAAGCGTCCCAGGAACTTACCCTATTACATTTTAAGAAATATTTTAACGTACAGTCGCAGCTTTTTTACAATTTTATAAAATGCATAGTGATATGAATATACTCAGCTTCATACGACGACTGTGGACTTCTAAATTCAAATACGTATCCAAAAGATGAAATTGAGGTCTGCGTTAGTAAAATTTTTAAAATATATTTTTTTTTACTAGCAAAGAATTAAATGCAGAAAAAATCTTACTTAGTTATGATTTCTTGTTAATGGAATTTTCTAAAATCCAGATGTTTCAATTCTCAAAAAAATTGAACTGGGAGTATTCAGAATACACTTTTGTATGTTGCAAAAATTCTAAAGTGAATGGTTTCTAAGAAACTTGAAATTTTGGTGAATAGCTTCTTGATTCTTAAATTCATGTTATGTACAAGGTTTTAAGCACTGAGTTTTATTCATAATTTGTGGAACCACAAATCTGTGTACTCGAGAGTTCTACTTATAATAAGTCAGAAAATAATATTTAAAGTCCACAGCTTTATATATATTTTCCATAATACATTTTATTTCTTAACAATTGTATTTGATGTTTCAAAAGTACAAAGTATTTTATATTAAATTTGTACGAAAAAAGCTTTTTACAAATACAAAATGCATAAAACAATGTATTGAGGAATTGTAGATTTCATTTATACATGGGGCACACCAAAATGTTTGTACGCAATGTTTAAAAGCACTTTTTTGAATTTTGAATGTGAAACATTCAGACTAACCAAGTCCTTTAACAAAGTCGGCAGGTAAATTTGGTGGCCATTTTTAATCATTGTTTTTTTTATTAAAACATGACACCATACACTGTTTCATTGATATTATGCTAAAAAAAGCTGTTTTAATAAAGATATATCCTGAGAAAGATGTAAAAGCATATTCAAGCCCATATCCACGAAAAAGTAGACAAAGGCACAACAAGAGCACCCACGACTTGCCGAAAATACTAAGTCCCATAATGTGATAGGTGACAAGCCTAGCACCAAACCAGGCCCCCGCCACTCGACCATACCTACAGCGATAAATGCCTACAAATTCGCGTGGAGATAGTGAGTGTCGCCGTTTACGCGGAGAGCTCACGCGTGTGTTTATTAAAAGTTTTATAATACGTTTAAAATAGAATGACTGTTTTAAAACATTGCTCATTTGACGGATGTTTGTCAAAAAAAAAGGACGAGGGACTGCCATTAAAAAAAATAAAAAAATACTTTATTTACTAGCTATATATGTAGGTGGTACCTACTTATAAAATACATACAAAACTTAAAATTTACTGCAATTGCCAGTGATTCTATTTTTTTTTTCATGATATTGGAAGGCAAACTAGAAGACGGATTTCCTGATGGAAAGAAATTCACGCTGCCTAGAGACACCAAAGGTGGTAATGGTGCGTTGCCAACCTAAGGCCAGGATGTTAGGCCTCGAGCAAAAGTAAGTTTACCGGCTACCTTACCCTCCGAACCGGAACACATCATGACGTTAGGGCGGTAGGAATAGCTAAGGCAGTGGTACCAATCTGGGCGAGTCGAAAATACGTAAGTAGGTAGATACACACTTTTTTTGTTAACACAAGTGTTAACTACACAACTACAAGATACTTATCTACAATATACTTTATTTAACACTTTTTGTAAAAGGTGAAACCGGTTGGCTAGAAAGTAACAAAAAGTGTTAAATAAAGTATATTGTGGATTAGTACAAGTGTTAACTACAAAAAAAAGTGTATATCTACCTTATGTATTTTAGATTATCGTGTTGTTCACAAATAAAAGTAGTCTTAAGTAGGTAGCCTATGGGGTAAATTTCGGGTAGTTGTAGACTATACTTGTGCATAAGGTGCTCTCACAAACAATTTCTTATTAAATTAATTCTAGTGCTTTAACTTCTATGTATTAAAGTGTTTAAGCACTATAAGCATCTTTTAAAACCTCTCCAAATATAAATTCTTTATTCAGATAATATAATTTAATAATATTACAATAGCGTTGTCTCAAAAAATGACTTCTACTTACATGAATTCTTTTAATTCCCGGATGTCAAGTTTTGAGGATAAACTGGATAAAGCGACTTCTACTACTGCAGTTCCTGTACACTCGGATTTATCTTCGCTTTCAAGTGAATTCTCTGCTTTTAAAGCATTTGTATGGAGAACATTATCACTATTTAAGTCACAGCTTGAATATCTCTCACTAGGCCAGAAACGCCACGAAATGTACTTAAGAAGGAAGCTTCTACTTATTCATGGCATCCCAGAAAGTAATGAAAACATACTGGATGTGATAAAGAATCTTTTAACCATTAAAATGTGTCTTTCTGAGATTTCGGATAAAGTTATAATTCATAATAGGACTTGGTTCATAATAGGACTTGGTTTGTTAGTACTGAAGCAAGAGCTTCAGTACTAACAAACCAAGTCCTATTTTGGTCAGATTTATAAACTTAGAAACTCGTAATCTGGTATGGGACAACAAAATATCCTTGAAGGGTTCTGGCATCACTATATCTGAGTTTCTAACAAAATCTAGACACAGTATTTTTACGTTAGCAAGAAAACACTTTGGAATGCGTTCCTGTTGGACTTCGGAAGGGAAAATTATTGTTTTATTGCCAGATAAATATGCTGGAATGGAGTAAGCTGGAAATGTACTCCGAGTTGCAAGAACTGATAAGCCAGTTTCCTATAGTGGATCACCAGGATATCATACCATCTGGTCATCATACAAAAAATTCTGCAAAATCCGTGATATTTCAAGAAACCATTATTTAAAAAACTCCGAGAAAACAGCGACGTCGGCAATAGTTTTATTTCAGTAATGTTTTATGTCATTTTATCTTGGTCGGATAATGTGGTTGCCAGCATACAGCTTGCGTTTTGATACTTGTTTTTGTTTTCATTTTGCTTAATATCTCGGGTAGATTAATATTTAATCTATATTTTCTTCAACATAATAATTATTCGTAAAACTTTGGTTTTTAAAAGAAACTTGTCAAAATCAATTAGTAATGTCTGTTTTTGTCATTTGTACGTCAAAGTCAAACACGCCATGTAATGTAAATTAAAAAAAATTCAACCGTATAGGTGACAGTGCTATTTTTCCACGCGACTTCATCTGTTATTGTAAACCAAAAAGTACAAATTAAAAAACCAAAGAGTTCATCTTAATTTCAAGATTTGTTAAATTTTGATTGACGCAAAAGTCAAAAGGAAAATTGTTAAATTTTCAAATTATTTAAATCAGTTTTCTTTTGAGAAAAATTGTTGCCTAGATTTAATTCGCCTCTTTAAATCTACGAAAGCATAATGTTCTCGTTTTGTTAAGTATTTTATTACCCACTACATAAAAATTGTGCTTTATAACCTTGTGCAATAGTTTGGTAAAAACCTGAAAATTTGGTCTGGGCATCAGACTTCTACCGTTGAACCACAAGAAACAGGTAATTTAAAAACTACTACTGTAGATAGTATAACTATTACAAGTACATAACTAAACATGGACATTAACAAAAATCGATCACATAAAATAACCAATTAACTTTATTTCTACATACCTATTCTTCCCTCCCCGAGGGAGTTAGCAAATGTTGCACACAGCTTTATTATTATTATTTAGTTAAAATACTAATATGTTTTTAGACGATGAGGCGGCTACTTCACTTCAAGAAAACATGACATTGATCATTCGTATGCCCTGCCCGTTCACTACCGCTTCAATAAAATTGTTGATACTTAAATGATAAGTTGGTATGTGTAAGTTTTGTTTAATTGTTGTGCATTATACGTACCTGAAACTTGCACTCGTACTCTGTCGCCTCTGTAGTCTAGTGGTCTGGGGTAAGATTCGACTATATCAATATGTGTATATGTGTTCAATTTCAAAAATAAAAGCAACGTTGCCCGGTACTGAACATATGCCCAGTTGCCGATAGGCTTGCCATCTGTTACGTTGTGAGAGTTAGATCTTTAGTTAGTCGTGCAAGAGATCCCACAGACGATTTACCGACCGCAAGCAATTACTACGCTCTTTTGTTGTAAAGTCCCAGGTTTGGAATGCATTAGGTAATAAAATAATACCGTTATAACTGGTTCTACGAAAATGTAGTAGGTGATAAGAAATGTCTCCAGAATTACAAGGTGCTAAATATCAATGTGATGTGCACACGCAAATCTTTTAATTTTGACGCAATGCTCGATGGTGAAACTCAACAGAAGATACTAAGTCCTCCAATGTCTCAATTTTGACTTTCTCAAAGAGCGTTCGGTAATTTAATATTATTTTCAGGTGATGGGAAACTCGGGTATGCAGAGCAACTCGGTAGCAGCAGCATTCTGCTAGACATCATGTTACATTTACAATTATGTATTGCATTATTGAAATGTCTTTGACAGAAAATAAATAAAATGTGAATAAAATCATTGATTTTTTTATTATAAAAGTAACATTGAAATTATTAATAACGTGGAATAGCCTGCCTGCTTTTTTCATTTTAAAACTTGGCTGTATAGATAACATCTCAGCTTCTTCAGCTTACTTGCAATTAAAAAAATAAATACAAATGTTAGATGTCGTGTTCAATACGGCATACGGTTGAACGCCAATGTTCCCCAGATAGTTCTCTTACTAGTCTGAAGTCAAACGACAATTGACAGCTGTCTCAATATATGTCACTTATGTAAAATAGGTATCTATTTGTATTGTCTGTTGTCGCTGTCACGTATATATGCAGCCTCATACAAATCTATGTGCAGCCTGCATTATATAAATTAATTAAATTAAAATTTTGTCATTTTTTTTTTGTTAATTTCATAGATGCTTTTCATAGATTAGTAGAATTTGTCATACCTGTTTTTTTTTTAATTTATGTAATGTTTATATGCTTTAGTCGTATTTAGTAGCCTTTTTTATTGTTATTCTTATTTTTATAACTTTTATGTTGTGTTTTTAGTTCTTTTTTTTAATTTTAGTTTTCACTTTAATTTTTTTTTACTATAGTAATCTATATTTTTGTGCCTCATGCTTTTTTAATCATGTGATGATCTATTTTTAGATTATGTTTCATGCTCCTCCTCAGATAGTTTTGTAAGTGCTGACAGTGGTGTTTCACAACGTAATTTACCGTGCAATCAGTTGTCTTCTGTTTTCTTACCATTTTCTAAAGATTTCAAAATCGTCCATATGAATGCTCAAAGCGTTCCTGCCCACTATACCGATCTATTAAGATTCTTTAACTGTAATACAGTCGACGCTGTTTTGATTTCGGAATCGTCTCTCAAACCGACACTCCCCACTCAATTCTCTCTTCCTGATTTCAAATTGATTAGAAATGATAGAGTAGGAAAGGTCGAGGGTGGTGTTGCAATTTAACTTCGTGCTGATATCCCTTACATAGAGTAACTCTATAGTGGCATCTTTTCCTTCCCAGTACTCTGAGTCTGCAGAATATCTATTTATTGAAGTTATTTTAGCTCATCATAAGATTTTGGTAGGGGTTATGTATAGTCCTTTACTACGTATTGATTATTTTTCAGACTTGGATCACCTTTTGAGTAACTTTATTCCTATGTATGATCATTCTTTACTTCTAGGTGATTTCAATACTTGCCTGCTTAAAAATGACTATCGTTCTCAGAAATTATTATCTGTTTTATCTTCATACAATTTGCATGTTCTGTCTCTAAACGCTACTCACCATTCATCAAATAATATTCCTTCCCTTCTGGATTTAATTTATGTTTCCTCCCCTTATTTGGTCCAGACATACGGGCAATTAACCTCTTGTTTTTCATATCAAGGCCTTTTTTTATTTGTCGGTAAAAGTCAAACCTCCTAAAGTTAAATCTATAATTTCGTTAAGTAGATGTTTCAATAGTATTGATAATGAGAAATTGAAGTCAGATTGTCTGGAATTGGACTGGTCATCACTATTAAATTCTCCTTGTTTAGACTTTAAGATAGCTCAGTTAAACACTTTTTAACTAGATTTATATAATAAGCATGCTCCCTTAGCTCACGGATAATATTAAATTTCTAATGGCAAAATGTAACAAAGCTAAATCCCGCTATTGTAATCATCGTAATGACAAACTATTCTCGATATAAGTCCCTGCGAAATCTCTGCACGCGCTCATGCCGAGATGCTCGCCGTAAATTTATCTACGAAACCATTGAATCTTCTGACCGTGATCGTGTCTGGCAATTTCTGAAGACGTTTGGCGTTAGGAAAGTTGCTAATTCTGTCGCGCCATACGTGGATCTTAATAACCTTAATGCACATTTTTCATCTCCTTCCCTACCCCTAGATCCTAATTCTAAATCTTATACGTTATCCTACTTAGCTATATCCTCTTCTGCGACTGGCAATGACAATATTTGTTCACGTATGATAGCCTTGTTACTACCAGAACTATATTAACCCACATTTTTAACTTTTCTCTCACCTCCAAAATTTTTCCTTCCGAATGAAAGATTGCCCATGTTATTCCTCTTCCTAAAGTACCATCTCCCACTGCTCTATCTCAATATCGGCCAATATCCATTCTTCCGTTTTTTATCTAAGGTTTTAGAACATATTGTGCACAAACAACTGTCCGTTTACTTAAGGTTCAATGATCTACTAAGTAAGTATCAGTCGAGTTTTCGTTCGGGACACAGTACGGTCTCTGCTTTGGTCAAAGTAACTGATGACATAAGGTTCGTTATTAATGCTGATATTTGTTATCCTGATATTACTCAGGAATGCCTTAATAAACTTGAGCGACTGCAAAAGGTAGGGATCCGCTTCATTTTCGCCCTGAAGAAATTTGATCATATCTCCATTTTGAGAGAGCGGCTTAAGTGGCTTCCCATTCGTGAGCGTAGAAACCTTCATTGTCTCCGTTTCCTTCACAAAGTTCTATTTAATGCTGCTTCTCCTGAATATCTGCACGATCGTATTACATTTTTACACCCTTTTGATTCAGATTGTCGACCACACCTACGTGGGATTTTGAGATTGTCTTGTAGTTCCACTAAGTTGTATAACCATTCTTTTACTTTTAATGCTGTGAAACTTTGGTATTCATTGCCGTATGAAATTCGAAGTATTCAATCATTTACAGTTTTTAAGAAGGCAGTAATGGAGCGTTTTGGTGTGTAATTGATTAGCATGTTGGTACTTTAGTCATAATCAGTAAGTTAGTTTGTGTTTTTTTTGTAAAGTAAGTTTTTGCATTGTGCACTGTATGTTCTACATTTCTTTTATGCATTCTCACTATTTTGGGTTTGCTGGAAGAAATCTCTTTTAGAGATAAGCTCGGCCTTTTGTATAATTTACATATTTACTTGTTTTTCCACTTTTTGTGTACAATAAAGAATTAAAGAAAGACAGAAATTAAGTACTTTAGTACTTATTATCCTGTGCCTAAAAACTAAAGCTTTGTTTTCTTATTTTATTCCATATTGTGAGAGACTACCTATCATCATATTTATTGCGATATATTCTATCTACCTAATTGACCTAGTAATCATACACATCAAACGTAAGATACAATAAGTAGTCAAGTTTCTCACAAAATTTCATGAAAATCGGTTAAGCCATTTCGGAGGAGTATGGTAACTAACATTGTGACACGAGAATAACTAATATATAAAATTCTTGTGTCACGATGTGCGTGATTGAACTCCTCCAAAACGGCTCAACTGATTTTCGTGAAATTTTGTGAATATATTGAGTAGATCTGAGAATCGGTCAACATCTACTTTTCATACCCCTAAGTGACAAGGGTGACCCACCCATTTTTTTTCACTAAAATCACATTAAAAAGTAGCAGAACAACGTCTGCCGGGTCAGCTAGTTGTATATAGTAGATAGCAGCGCTGCCGCGGCCGCAAACCGACGACCCTAGCACCATAGGTATCGCGTCACCCTGCGCTAGAAAGCGACAGAGTTATGCGTTAAAAGAAAGCGGGAATAGTTAGGTGAATATCTCGTGAGGTACGGAGCGCTTGTACGAGCTGAATTAAACTTTGTTGTAGTAACAAGAGTCGCTATTTGTATGAATTGTTATAAACGAGGAGATAGTTCTGTACGATAGTACATATTATTCCTTACCAAACTAATCAAATATCATGAAAGTTGGGTAAGGGTATTTCTCGAATGATAGTTAATGTAATACAATGTTATTTTGTCAATTAATGATTACATAACGTAAAACTTTTAGTGTGGCCTACGTAAAATCTACTTTCTACAAACTGCAACAACACCTTAAATAATATTATCTGAAGATTATTCGGCAATCAATTGCACAATATCTACACAAGAGCGAAAAAGTAACAAATTTCACCTAAATATTAAAAAAGTCTAATTTACATTACACAGTACTAAATAATTTTTTACAGTAACTGCAACATAAATATGGACATATTAAAAGCAATATGAGCGGCAAAATTAAAGTGCACTAATTAAGTCAACATTTAAAAGTTTAAGATCCACTGCCGATACAGCCATTTTTAAATTTTAACTGTTAAGATTAAAGCAACATCAATCCAAAATAAATAAATTCTTGATAGATTTATGAGTTATAAGTTCACATTATCCCATAATGACGACAATGCGACGATGAACACATGGCTTAAAAATTGCGATTGACGTTTAATCTTGGGGCATGATTTAATCTTAGACTAATTAGCTTCTATTTGCGAAAAAGACAGCATTGATAAGAACAAAGTAAGTTTTCGTATCATCGCATGCTAAGGGAATCAAGAGCATTTCTCTTTTTTCGAACAAATATTTTTTAAGAATAACCAAACGATTATTAGTACAATCTGATTAAAAAAACAAATTATTTAATTGTCTCGACAGTTTACACTACAATTTAGAATTCAGCAACGCTTTCCAAACATTACTATAGTTAATATGAAATAGTTAATTTGGGGTTGAACGAACACCATCAATGTTCACGTTTTAAAAAGAAGTTTTTTGTTCTTTATTTTTTGGCACTAGCTAGATTTTGAACAATTGGAAATAGAGGATAAATACCAAAAATCAAATGATTGGTCAATGTTAAAAAGTGACGTTACTACTTTCATATCGTCTGCAATAGCCAGTAAAACTTCTTTTTGCAAGATAGAGACAAACTATTGTAATTTATATCTATTTTAACCATATTAGATCTATAAGCTTTTTGGTTTTACCGATCCCGCTACACTGCTTTAATTGTTATAGTGATAGCAACAATTTTAGTTTAACCTACATTATGATACTTTTTCTTCGAGTAAAATTTAGTCTTCTAACTTATAACACATTTTATATGACGAGTGCGTGCATGTTTCCGCGCGTTTAAGTTCAAACGAGCTCACAGTTTGCTTGAAGCTTGAAGAAGAGAAAAAAATACTTTTCGTCTTAATACAAAAAATGTAAACATGTTGAAAAGATGTTTAGCTGAACACTGGCTAAATTGGATTTTCAACTAATGATATGTTTCCACGTGCAGCATGCTATTGGTTGGATGTCAATTTTAGAGAGTTTAATTAAACAAGCGTCTATTTTTTTACGGTAAGGGGGTTTATATTGTCGCCAGAAATACGAAAGAAATTCGGTAAGGATTTTTATGTCGCCATTTTATGTTTACCTACTTTTCTACTACTGCAACTGGGAAAAAAATAGGGATAAGTCTGTCAGTCACAGTGGTAGTTTAGTTTTATTTAGTGTATTTCACAAATTTGAAATCATTCATCTACACTTTTCTTTTTCGATATCAGACAAAATTCAAACATCACAGCGCAATACACAAAACACAGTAGAATATGATAAACTAAATTCACAAAACACTCACCATTTTCATCATTTTTATTTTCATTTGATTCCGGTCTGGTTGTAGACTTAGGTGGGCCAATTTGACAATTCACGTTTATCTTTGATACACCGGGCATTTGAGTTTTATCATCTTCAGAATTTTGTCCTGCTTTTATTTGATTTGAAGATTGATCTTTTGCAAATCTAAAGAATATCAAAATTATAAATTAATCGATGCTATGTAATGGCTGGTCTGTGCACTTAAATGTAATTATTTAAGTCTAATAGTAATTGACGATGATTATAACAAAATTATATGATATGAAAAAATATCATTCGGTAACTAAATTGTCATAGTGCAACTCAAAATTTAGCAATAATGACTAATTAGCGGTGTTTTTTTATTTACTGTGGGATATTGCATATTTCATTGGTTGGTAGTTATAAAAAGGTAATTCGTAAAAATCACTAAGTGAATGTAAATTACTTTTCTATTCATTAAAAATGGTATGAATACATTCGTAATTACAAATATATTTGAAAAATAGATGTTTTTAACGGAAAAAAACGAGTAAATCAATATACATCCTCTTTGGTCAAAAGATTATCTTCCACGTCAGAGTTAACGACCTTCCACGAGACTAAGGTTTGATTCTCGAAAATCGGAGGGTGGTAAGAGATGTCTATAATTGTTTACTTAACATTAAGATTACACTGGTGGTAATTCTACTGTACACAAATTAACTTATTGAAAGTGCATGCTATCTTTTTCAAACAAAACAAAAAGAAAAGAGATGGAACATTTTAGACTTTAGTCCGGACATGTCAAGTTGTGAAGTTTGTGAATTGCTGAAAAGTCTGTAGCAATGACATGTACAGACTAATTTGACAGCACTAAACGTGTTTTGTCTCTTTCTATTATTATGGTTAAATAGATTAGTGAGTGCGCACTAAACTTACCACCGCTGTCAAACTATAAATACAGATTTGTGTAAATCAGTGGGTACCTTTTGCAAAACGGTGCACGTTCTCCCACATATCCACTACTGCCGCTGGAAATACTGTCAGACTGATTGGAGTTAAGGCAACGACTGGAAATTTAAAGAAAATATTTTTGAATCCACCGAACTACGCATCTACTAGCGAACAAAGCCATAATATTAACCCTGAGCTATTCCACATAAATAACTTTTATTTTACTCAAAAATCTTGAACTACATTAAAAAGAGGTAAGATTGTTCATTTGTTTGTGTTAGCTCCGAAACTATTGGACCGATTTGAAAAATTCTTATATTAGAAACCGACGTTATCCCTGAACATAGGCTACTTTTACCAACAGGAAAATGCTTCATTTCTACGTGAAAACGGCTAATTTGACAAAATGTAGTAAGAATTATTCTTCCGTATTATTCTTTTCTACTCTATCAGCCGGACCTATAGAGTTGAAATTTTATAATAATATTACGATAGTTTTCTGGATGAATTAAACGGTTTTACGGGCGAAGATTTTACATGACAACGTCTTTTTCTCGGTAGAATATTTATTGATATGAATATTATTAAATTGCACAATAGGAACAAGGAATTGAATGAAAATAAGAAATGCACAAATTTTAACTATAGAAATATATTTTGTTTACTAAAACATTGTACCAGTCCGGTGGGCCACTCTGTCGTTCGGTGACTCATCGTAACAGATGTACCCGGTCACCTACACTAATAAGAAAAAACATGATTCGATAGTTTGTTTATTTTGAACACGTTCCGAAACTACCAAACCAATTTAAAAAATATTTTACCATTAGAAGCTGTCTTTATCCCTTATATGTCAAGGCTACGTCATTTATAGGAAATATTGGAAATTTGTACACCCATGCGAAAACAAATGGGTGTAAAAATTATCATTCCGCCGCCAAAAGCCAGATCCATATAAGGTCTAGGATTTACAAGTAGAGGATTTGGTCTAGTTTTCATAAAAAACAATTTACAGAGACGCTACCAATTTTCGACCTGTAAACCAAAAGCCATCAAATAAGATGCCATGATTATATAGCGCTAAAATTCGGTGATAAATAATCAAATCCGAAACACGCAAACATCTCAATATATTTACAGTGTAGCTATTGATTCCGCTTCATTAAGTTTAAAAACGTGAGGGAAGCCCAGGCCAACTGTTATATAAATCCGTCAGTTAAATTGAATTTTACGATAAAAGGAAAACGTGATTTAGCAGGATCAACAAAAGAAGAAGTCCGCAGTTTTTGCGTAACTGTACGACTTTGTGTACACAGAGTAAATTATTAAATTTTGATAGCATTTTCTATAATTTTGTTCAATTGCATTGCCCACATGAAGTAGTCATGAAGAAATAAGTGTATCCTGTTTTCTCATAACAAGTCTTAGTCCATAGGTAAGCTTAGAAAAGGACCGCTTTACTGAAGACCCTGACTCTAATCTTGACGACTTAGGGGGTATTTTAAATATTTTAAGCCCGATTTATCGAAATCGGGTAATAACTTGTAAATTAATTAAATTTGACTTACGGCAGATGCTCACGTCCAAACCATAAACCAAAAAATAAAATATAAAAAAAACAACATACCTGTAGCCGAATCCCGTTTGGTTTCCAACATATCCACTGCTGCTTCCCCAGGAATTACTCTCGGAAAACGTCGCATTGAAGCATTTGCTGAAAATTTACAAATATCATTAATTAAATTACTATCTTTTTGTCCAGTAACAACCATATGAACTAGTAATATAATCTGGTAATTAAAATCGCAGTCGAGTACTCAATTACAATTAATAAAGACTCAGGGGATGTGATACCATCAGACATCATTTTCTACTACTATACTCTATATAAAAACAAAACTTGGTTCGTATTTGCAACTTATATTTGCTCAATCGTTCAATTATTTTAATATTTAATTTTTTTTCTCTATGAAATAATTCAAATAAAAAATTTACCCTATTATTAAATGACAGACCATTTGAATAACGATTTTTAGTGGATATATTATATAAAGGGCACTGAAACCTGTCTAAAAATTGGAACACATTTTTGGAAGGATCTTATATAGACCACTGTCGATAATTTTTAAAACCAAAAACATATAATATAACACCTAACTAATTACAAAAGGAAGAGAATGTAACAAAAATTAAAGGAAAAATTAAAGAATAAAAAATTAATTATAGATCTGAGGTTGGAAACATTTATAAAACTGTCTTTCTTTTCCTTTTTCGATGCGTTTTACCCTTCTTTATTTTATTTGGTATCAAAAATAAGAGATACTAATTCATGTGTCGGATTCAGTTGCATTTTCTGACACTATCAACTGATATATCTACCGATTTATTTTTAACTGAAAATTCAACCCTAATTTTGAATATCAGATCAAAACTAAGAGAAAAATAATTGAAAAAAGACAGTTTACTGGCGACGTGAAAAGGCGAGTTTTAGAAAGACGCCAAATTTCTTTAAAGAAAAAAATTTTTTACCAAAAAATAAAATACAAAAATTTGGGTATTACAATATTTTCATAAATATTGAGGCTATGAGAAAAAAAATTTAATGCAAAAGTTGTAGTCTATCTTTTTATTACCTACAACTTGGCCGTTTAAATTTTCACCTAAGATTTGTACTTTTGCTGAAAATCGAGATAAACCGGTTTTTATCATTGAAAACCCACTTCCCGACCTCAAGTTACACCTTATTTACTTTTTCCATAATCGTATTAATATTATAAATGTGAAAGTTTATATGTTCGTTTGTTTATTACTCCTTTACGCAAAACTTACTAAACCGATTTTCATGAAAGTGGCACATAACTTGGATAACTATCCTATGTGTATAGTTCTTATACCGAAAAAATGTTCCTATGGGACCATCAACCACGCGGGCAACGCTGCGGGCAACAGCTAGTTTTTAATATATTATCTTCCTATACCGATGGGTTTCATCCTACTACATTTTTTTCACTTATTACTTTTTTAAAGGTACTAGTTTAAATCGACTAGCCATTTATCCGCGACTTCGTTGTTTGTAGCTTAGAATAAATTTTCACAAACTTTCAGACTCCTTTGCCAATGTTAACGCATCTAGTTAATTCTGTCCAAATAGCGTTCGCTGTTGTCTGTTCATCGTGAATTTTCCTTGTGTAGCACCATCATCTTCCAATTTTATATTACACTAGCTGTTGTCAGTAGCTTCAAATCTTGTTAAAATAATTTAATTTTCTAGCGAGAAACCATTGAGTATTAAAAGGTGTCCGAACTTTTAAATTAGACCAAATTAAAAAGATTTACGAAATTTTATCAAAATCGATTATTTTATTTAACTAATACGTAGATGAAGTCACGCATCATAATAACATAATACCTACTTAGTTTGTAGGTAAAGTTTCCTTATTGCTAGACCGATTTCAATAAAACTAAAAGAGGTAGTTTCTAAATGGCGATCATCCACAAAACTTATTTATTAAAATTCAAAATCAACCACCTGATAAATCTTAAAAATGACTATATATAACAATGATTGACATACAATAGTTCAAAGTGGCGGCCATCCGCCATTTTGGATTTTCAAATGAAAGCCAAATTCGTAATTAACAACCTGATATACCTACCTTGAAAATGACAGCCATGTCAGTAGTTCAAAATGGCGGCCATCCGCCATCTTGGACATTAAGATGTCTTTTATTCCGGACCTACTATACAAAGCTTTAACTTCTACGAATTCAAAGCAAAATCGTCATTCAATTAGGTAGATATATTGAATTGTTGCAGTACTATCAATCACATGTTGAAACAAATTCTCCATTCTTGGTGAATGATCGATAACCCAAGAATAATGTTCTCGGAGCCATGTCATTCAAATGACTGAATCATATTCACCTCTTCCCAAGCCGAACACCCCACAAAGCACGCCGCCCCCCGATCCGTTCCCTATTAATAAACGTGGGAGTTCTGCGTACTTGGTTACATATTCTGGCACGTTTCTGTTTGAAAGTGGGGAGAACACGTTGATTATACTTACGGATTAAATCATTAATATCCAGGGAAGGGTTAGATACGAATCTTTAATAATAATAGAGGTCGTCTAAAGTTATTTATTTCTAACTACGCATGGCATTCAATTTAACAGATAAAATTTGTTTCTGAATTCAAGTCTCTCATAGTTACTTTTAATTTTAGATATATATATTCATACACAACTTTTCTGGACGTATTTTGACCTAAACCTTTTGTTTTATGTTTCAGATTTAGGATCCCTTGATGGTTGTTGACGGGTGACTTGTTTATGTTATATTTGGACAAATGTCTTCAAAGGTTAAGATCATTTAATGTGGGAATGCGTATGGGTGACCAAGTAGTGAACTGCCTGCTTTATGCAGATGATGCTGTACTTTTGGGCTCTACACCATCTGTGCTGCAAACACTGGTCACAGTTATGGAAGGAGATTGTAAAGAAACATTTGAATGCGATGAAAACCAAAATAATGGTGTTTGAAAGAGACGTAGCCAGAACGGATGTAAGAGTTTTGGTTGATGATGTAGTGCTGGAACAAGTGAATGAAATTGTATATCTTTTTTTCTATCGAGGTTTTGAGTCAAAAATCTAGACTCGCTTTGCATAATTCTGTGCTTATTCCAACGTTACTGTATGGAAGCGAGAGTTGGGTATGTCAGAAAGAGCATGAAAGTAGGATAAATGCGGTCGAAATGAGAGCACTACGGAAAATCTGTGGTGTAACGCTCGCTGACCGCATTCGTAACAGTGAGATCCGAGAAAGAGTGGGATTGAATGAAAGTGTTGGTGTTAAAATGCGAAAGGGCATGCTCCGCTGGTTCGGTCATGTGGAAAGAATGACAGATGAAAGATTGACAAATCAGATATACAATGCGAATGTGGATGGATGTAAGTACCCGGGGAGACCAAGGCTGACATTACACGATCAGATCAATCGGATATTATCCGAGGCTAGTGTCAAGAGTCTCCGAAACCGGCGTGTTTGTATGAAAAGGGTTATGAATGTGAAGGAAGCAAGACAGGTTTGTCAGGATCGTCAGGTCTGGCACTCGATACTCTCTGCCTACCCCGTAAGGGACTTGGCATGAAGATATGTATGTATGTATATATATATATATATATATATATAACGCCTCTGTGGTCTAGAGGTTCAGTTGTTGGAATTGCTTGCTTGAGGTCCCGGGTTTGAATCCCGGGTCGGGCAACAAAAAGAAAATTGGATTTTTCCAATTTTCTAATAAAAAGATGTTGCTCGGGATTGGAAATGTGCCCGGTTGGCCTTGCCACCTATCACATTGTGGGACTTAGTGTCATCGGCTAGTCGTGGGTGCCCTGGATGTACCTCTGCCTACCTCTTCGGGGATATGGGCGTGAAGATTTTTTTTTTTTTCACTTATTATCACCCCTGTAATCAATCAAGCAGTCCGGCGTCATACTTGACTTCTTGAGGTCCGGGTTCGATCCCAGGGTCGGGAAATAAAAATTTAGAAAATGTACATTTTCGATTTGCTAATAAAATATAACGTAGCCCGGAATCGGATATGTACCCGGTTAGCGATAGGCTTGCCACCTAAATATCACAGAGAGAGAGACTTTGTTTCTTCGGCTAGTCATGGGTGGCCCTGGTTCTGCCTCTGCCTACCCCTTCGGGGATATGGGCGTGAAGGCACTTACTTATTATTTTGTAGTATCTTCACACGACCCTACACCCGAAGAGGCAGAGGTACAACCAGAGCACCCACGATTAGCCGAAGACACTAAATACCATAATGTGACACATGACAAACCTTTTATCATAATGTGAGCATTGCTTTTATTACAAATTGAAAAAATCACAATTTCTTTTCGTTGACAAACCCGGTGTTCGAACCCTAAATCTCACAAAGTCAATAAAGTAAACTAAACCGCTAAACCACGGAGACGAATAACGAAATATAACACGTGTACGTATTACCTTTGTCCACGCTCTTATAAGTATTCGTATTTCGTTCTAAGAGAGAACTTGGAGCACGTTGTCTACAATCGTTTGGAGCGGTCAATATCAAGTGATATAAGTCTGTGGTTACGTAGCTTACTAAAGTACATACTTATGTATTGCTAGTTCTCCCGGCGAACTATGTACCGCCCACCCCGTGCCACGTGAGTTCTATCTTAGTTTTTCCAATATAATAGTCATTCTGTTATAAATGTAATATTAATCCAAATAACCAAAAGGTCACCACGTGTATATTTTCGAAGAAGTAGGGAGTGGTACAACCAGGTACAACTAATACCCACAGCTAGCCGAAGACACCAAGTTCCACAATGTGATAGATGGCAAGATAACAAATCCAGGCAAGGTTGTTTTTATAAGTAAATTAAAAAAACATATTTTTGTTACCCGCCCAAGATTTAATAAGGGCCTCATGAAGTAACGATAAATCATTTAAATTGATCTCGGTTCTTGAATTATTAAATGTAACAAGCCCGACATTTTTTTACACATTACTAGCTGTTCCGGCGAATTTAGTACCGTCCGCCCCATTCAGTAAAATTTTCTAAAGTTTTTAACCTACTGTTTATGGCTAACGGACTCCAAAGACCCTATAACTTCTTTAAAATGGGCCATTGTTTAAACAAACCCTTCTTTGTTTCATATAAAGAAGATAGCTTCACGTTTAACGTGTGTTTAACGAACTTTTTGGTATATTGGTTTTGGTTTGGTGATTATGTTGAGGTCAAATTTCCATACAAATTTTCCGAGGCCATGAAGGAAGATTTTGTCCTAAACCTTGTCACCCTTACGAATTCATACACAATGTTTACATACATACATACATACATACATATACATATATATACAGTCCACGCTGAGGTTAGTGCAATATTAGGTGGAACAATCGCTATCTTCTTTCCATGATAGTGACAAAAAGAGACAAATTACGTTTAGCGCCGCGCCGTCAGATTAGTTTGTTCATAACATTTCTGGCACTTTAATCATAATCTTCGGAAAACATTGATTGAATACGTCATGACATGACAGGTCTCGAATAATCTGGAATGTCTAAAATGTTCCATATCTCTTTATTTTTGGTTTATTGGAAAACATAGTACACAGTTAAAATAAGTATAGTAGGTGCTCAGCTGCGCATCCAACTAAACTAATTTAAATTTTAAACGTCTATTTGGGGATATTATGACAACCCCACAGCCCACTAGCGGTAATCTAGTAATTTAGGTTACCGGAAAATTTCCTTGGTGCCGATGAGCGACCGCCCACGGCCTCGCAGCGTGAAGGGCATTATGACATTTACGGTACAGGATTTGTTATAATTAATCCTGTTATAATTAATAATGTAATAATTAATAAATATAATATAATATTAGAAATACGAAAGTTTGTACGTTTGTTACTCTTTCACGCAAAACAGCCTATTTTATGAAATTTGGCACACACATAAAGGATAACTTGGATTAACACATAGTATGTTTTTTTATTCCGAAAAAATGTTCGTGTGGGACTATTAACCACGCGGGCAACGCCGCAGGCAACAGCTGGTAATTAATTTTATATATAAAATTTTCGTGTCACAATGTTCGTTACCTTACTTCTCCGAAACGAACTGACCGATTCTCATGAAGTTTTATGAGCATATTGAGTAGGTCTGTGAATCGGCCAACATCTATTTTTCATACCCTAAGTGATAAGGGCGACTCAACCCATTTTTTTTTTGCTAAAATCACATTAAAAAATAGCAGAACGTTGTCTGCCGGGTCAGCTAGTAAAATATAAAATTATCAACTCAGTCCGTCATTTGCTAGAAGACAGTCCACCACTATCTTATGTTAAGTTTTGGGTTACTTGGGTTGGTTCGCCTCGTAACTTTTAATTCTTGAATTCTAAAGATATCAAATCAGCCTTAAAATCTATTAGGTACTGTGTGTTGGGTCTATTTGTCATTTCAATTGTTTTTGAAGTAAAACTTTTTAGCGGCGTTGCGCACTTTTTTGGAATGGGTAAAAACTTCTAAACTCGCGTCGGGACACCTGACCTGACCTGATCGAAAATTCGTAAGACGGCGCAAGGCGCTTGTGCGAATGTTCGTGTTTGTGAACAATAGCGCTATAAATGAATATTGTATTCTAACACATAATTAATACAGACACTGATAATTAATTAAAGCAATTCGTGCAAAATTATTCCCTAACCATTCCAAAATATCAAAAATGTACAAGGTTAATATTCAAGTTTTTACTCCTGCCGCCACTCCTGGGGTGCAACCCGTCGTTTTTATTTTTTTAATTTTTTTTTGATAAAATACTTAAAAAGTTACATTATAAAATTTATAGAAATTTATCCCAAGCACAGGGCAAGTGCTAAAATAAAAATACGTTGCGAAAAACGAAAGTTATGGCCATTCTAAAATGTGAATTTTATCTGTAATGATGAACTCATTTAGTGGGTACTCAGAATTGTGTATCTATAGGACATAACTACCCACGTTAACGGGTTAGAAAGGAATTAAAAATTTCGCCACGGGACTTGAATCCTCAGTAGATCCATTGGTTAGAGCATTCATCGGCTTGGGACGAAAATGTTATAGGTTCAAATCCTGTTTGGGGCGAAAATTTTTCTTTCTTTAAAATTTATAAAAGTTACTTAAATTTACTTTAGTTAAATACTTAAAATTAAAAATTTTTTATACTTAAAAATTGTCGCCTCTGTGGTCTAGCGGTCCGGGTGTTGGACTTGACTGCATGAGGTCCCGGGTTCGAATCCCGGGTCAGCCAACAAAAAGAAAATTGGATTTTTCCAATTTTCTAATTAAAAAAAATGTTGGTCGGGATTGGAAATGTGCCTGGTTGGCGATAGGCTTGCCACCTATCACATTATGGGACTTAGTATCTTCGGCTAGTCGTGGGTGCCTTGGTTGTACCTCTGCCTACCCCTTCGGGGATATGGGCGTGAAGATACTTACTTACTTACTTAAATACTTAAAAAAAATTAAAAAGTAACTTAACTTTAGTTAAGTACTTAAAAAATGTTTTAAAAGTTTAATGTTAAAGTTTCTCGGCGAAAGACTATTTGAAAACGTGATTTTATTGTTCAAAAATTTGAAACATTCACTGACGTACAAGTTGAGCAATATTGACTTAATGAAAAACTTTATGAAACTCATTTGTAGAATCAAATGGAATTTTTTCGTGGAGGTACAGAAAGGTGGCGCCAACCCCCTAAGTAAAAGCAACCAACGGCATAGGGTAAAATTTCTAGTAGTCTGTAGAACCTAAAAATGTTTAATGACACACTGTATTGCTTGGCAAAATCTGTACAAGTTAACCGGTGCGCGTCTACGTACTGGGTTCTAACATAATATATTTTACTAATGGTGGTGCTTCAGCAGAATATATGTAATTTAAGGCCGACGAAATGCTAGGATCAACAACACATTTGGGACGCTATCAGTAGATTACTGAAAGATGTCTCTGATGGGCTCAAATCTACTAACGCCCTCTCTTCTGTCGATTACCGGCTACAAGAAAATTAAGGCCTTTACACACGGCAGTTATAATGTACATTACATCCCGAGATGTACAGCTTTACATTATATTAATGTATCACACACACAGCAGGTATTGTAATGTAGCTTACATCCCGATTGACGCACTTTTTAGATGTTGATCTTGTATACAGGCTGTTCTTATTTTTATATTGTATTATTATGGACCCATCTAGTTACTTACTATTTATTAGATTAGATTGTACTATTTGATGTACGCATTGCCACGTGTGCCAAATATAGAAAAATGGAAGGGAACAGACAGACTATGGACATTGTACACGTTTGGTTAGTACACAGTACAGCCGACAAACGCCAGAAAATGGGTTCTATCCCTCTCTCTTTTACAATGTGAGTAAAAGAAAATAAACGATAACGAAACCCATTATGTGCCGTCTCTGTCACAGCAACTTTTTAAACATCCTTCGAACATTCGAAAGGAAATTTATTGAGATGTATTGATATGTATTGAAATATAAATGTACATTTTGGTATCGTTCTGCAACTTTACGAAGATGTAAAAATGTAAATTAAAGCTGTCGTATGTGGTCTCCTGACGACTTCTATTGAAAGATGTAATGAGATGTATCGTGCTGAAATATATGTATATTTTCGCAGTGAAAACTTCTTTAGCGGCGTTGCGCACTTTTTTTGGAATAGGTAAAAACTTCTAAACTCGAGTCATGACAGGTGACCTGATCGAAAATTCGTAAGACGGCGCAGGGCGCTTGTGCGAATGTTCGTGTTGTCATGTTAGTGTACGGTAGCGCAATAAATAAATATTGTATTCTACCACATAAATAATAGTACTTTCATACTGATAATAATTAAAGCAATTCGTGCAAAAATATTCCCTAACCATTCCGAAATAGCAAAATGCACAACGTTAATATTCCAGTTTTCACTTCTGCCGGCACTCCCGGTGTGCAAACCGTCGTTTTTTTTTTACATTCGTGTCTGAAGTGCCGCCGCGTCTGTCGCCTACCGGGAGCCGGTAAAATTTAGCTTGACTCGTTTCACTTTTATCTAAAACTAACAGCCCGTCCCGGCTTCGCAAGGGTCGACAAATTTCTAATTTTTCATAGAAATAAGACACCCTATGTGCATCAGCAATAATGACTACTTCTAATAGCAAAATGTTTTTACAGATCAGTCCGGTAGTTTCGAAACCTATTAAATACAAACAAACACACAATCAAATATTTCCTCTTTAACGTTATAGTGTAGATGATATACCAACAGCAGCTCTACCTACCGGGTCGAATTGTATTTTGAAACCATATAGGAAACTACCGAAATACCCATTTAAAATTTCAAATCTGTTTAACCGTTCAGAAGTTAGGTATGTGAAATAGGTAAGTACGGAAGGACCATTTTTACGACCCGGTGTCCTATCACCCTTTGTCCTGTGGGAATGAAAGCATAGTCTGGCTTTAAAAAGTAGCCTATGTTCATCAATGACAGTATTCGCTTTCAATCATAAAAGTATTTTCAATACTATTCAATACAAACGAACCAGCAATCAAATCTTTCCTCTTAGATAGATTATATAAATTATATTACCCGGTCGAAGCCAGGCCAAGTCATTATTGTGATAAAAACTCACGTGGTGTTGTCGGCCGTCGCAAACCACTCGCGCGTTTCATAATTTAGTAGGTATGTTTTTTGTTAAGAATTACATTTTTAATTTTGTAATATCTTTTGAACGGACTTTTCGGTTTGAATAATTCAAAAAGTATTCTCAAGGTATTGAAACAGTATTGAATATGAAATGATTTATTTGGATTAGGATTAATAGCATGTTCTGAATATGACCTCTTTTTTTAATAACTTTTACGATGTATTAAAGTAGTCATATTGCCGTAACTGTAATAGTTAGATAGGTATATGGTGTCGCGAACTTTGTTATACATATTAATACGTTCTTTAATATTGTAGAACATCTTATACTGCTATTGTCAATGGTTTTCGCAGCACATTAGGGGACAGACATTTTATAGCTATTTTTTCTAGGCCTTGTGTGGATCCCTAATTTTTTCTAGTTACAAATATAGCCCATGTCCATCAGGGATAATGTCGGCTACTAACGGTGAAGGAATTTTCGAAATTAGTCCAGTAGTTTCGGACTCTATTCATTTCAAACAAAAAAAATCAAACATTTCCTCTTCATAATATTAATCTAGATGTAACAAAGCTCGTGGCCACTTTACAAGATTGCGAAACCTTAATTTGTGAAAAAATCCTTTGCATAATAAAAACAATAAAACATTCCGAAAAACGTGACGCAGTTCTCTTGAAACCCGTGACTTTATAGCGGACTTTCGCTTATTGTGTCGTATCTTTGTTGTTTTTTGCGGTGATTTCGCAATTAAGCTAGGGTAACGTACATAACAATTCATTTTCTTTGCTTAGAATAGTGCATTTTAATGATTTTATGCGAACACTTGTCATTGAAATTCGGAACCCCTTAAAAGAAAAAAAAAAGATCATTTTTGCATTCACATTAGTATTTTGCCATTAGTCAAGTAGAAATTTGCATCAATCATCGGGATTAAATTTCAATTATAAGTCGTCAATAAGTCATGTCAAAAAAATTAAAGCCGTGGCCTCATTATTCAGGCTCATATAGTGAGATTTGGCGGCAACGAGGAAATACACGATACGCTAATTTCTTCATGATTATTTCATTTGTGCACTTTCACTGAACAAAATTGTACAAAATGCCACCAAAATTGACTAATTTCACTCAATAAAAACACGAAATTCAATAATTATGAAAAAACTACGACCATCTTTTCTCTCGATGGCGCCAAAACTCTGTTACGTATACGCATTTTAACATTGACCTATAAGTATAAGTTAGATGGTTCTAAATGATTAAAGTAATAAGGTGACTTTATTAATAGGTCATAAGTATAGCCTAATATTACTGTATTGTAATAAAAAACGAATAACTTGTCCAAAAACATGTAAATTCTTTATTCAAATGCAACAAGGTCACTTACCGCCCGGGAGTCGGTACGCGACAGACACTGCCATGCCATAGAAATGGAATGGTTTAGAATGGACATATGAATATTTGTTCATATTTTTTTAGTGTATGTATATTTTGCCACGATTGTAAGTTAAATAAAATCAAATCGAAATATCAAAATGTTCATATCTAGATACATGTACCAAAAAAGCTTTAAAAACCACATTACATTTTTTTTGGTAAAAGTCATGTCTATACTTCTCCTATGTCTTAAGGGGTGTGCGTATGTTTATCACTAATGTTTACCAGCATAATATTCAAAATATTTATTAGAAACAGTTTAATATTGAATTACATAATTAATTCCATTTTTATCTTAGAAAACTAAATTTTTCCAATTGTAAATAGGTATCAACCAAAACCTTCGAGTTATAAGCACTAATTTAGACACTTGAGATAAGAACCATTTTTGTTCGAATGTTATTCAAAATATAGCAATTAATGTAGCACTCAGACTTCTAATCTACTATATTAGCAGACATGATGAAGTTTTTATAAAAGAAAGATCTTTATAGTCAATGAATCATTTCTGAGAAATTGAAATGTGACACCCCTCTTATGTTGACTTTAAGTGGGTCCATTTTTTGCGCCTATAGCATAAACATGTGTGTTGT
>NJDC01000957.1:319434-336337 GCA_002245475.1 Calephelis virginiensis
TTAATTTTTCGCGAGCGAAGCCGCGGGTAACAGCTAGTATATATTAAAATGTCAGATGACCTGAACATTCAAACGTTTTTCTACATTTCAGATTTCAATTTATTTGGCCACTTTGAGTGTTGTTACGTCAGTAATTATACTAAACTACAAAACTTATGACTTGAAAAAAAAACGACGGGTTGCACTCCGGGAGTGCTGGCAGAAGTGAAACCTTGAATATTAACGTTGTGCATTTTTGATATTTTGGAATGGTTAGGGAATAATTTTGCACGAATTGCTTTAATTATTATCAGTATGAAAGTACTATAATATGTGGTAGAATACAATATTAGTTTATCGCCGTATCGTAAACAAACATGACGAACATTCGCCAAAGCGCCCTACGCCGTCTAACGAATTTTCGATCAGGTCACGTGTCATGACGCGAGTTTAGAAGTTTTTACCCATTCCAAAAAAAGTGCGCAACGCCGCTAAAGAAGTTTTCACTTAAAAATACAGAAAAATCTGTAAGTCCAGTAGATTTTGAAGCATGTGAGGTATTTGGAATTAAAAATATAATAAGCAACCCACCTTTGTTAAATATTACTGCGAGCAAACTTGATAAGGTAATTTGTTAGTCTGGGGTCCATTACTTCCCATAATTGGTCACTAAAAAAAAATATTTATTAAAAATTGAGTACATCACAAAAAAAACTTAGGAGTGTAAGGACATTGTTGCCTATTTATGCGAGAAACAAGCAAATTACATGATTCCACCAGGGCAGTTAGACAGACTAGGTTCAGCAAAAGCTCTCCTAGATTTATACTGACACTTTACTAGGTGATAGTTTCGCAGCGACTTGCCCGGGTTGGTACCTACCACCGCCCTACCTATTCCTGCGGCCACATCAGTGCTTGCGGTTGACGTGTTCCCGTTCAGAGGGTAATGTAGCCGGTAAACTTACTTTTTTTTATACGTACGATAATTTTGACTAGGTGTAATACGAAAGACATAATGATGTCTATTTTCGTTATTAGAAAAACATTAAATTAGGGTATTGCTGGTTTTCACATCAAAAAATCGTAAAGCTATGTTTCAAATAATTAATTACAAGCTTTATAACAATGCTAACTGTTATAAAATTCAAGTTAAATACCCATATACGTTGATTAGTCTATTTTTATGTTCGAATATCTGTAAATGAGATTTAAAAAAAAACCTGAACTTATTCTAGGTCCAATAAACTATTCGACATATCTATAACCTTGCTCAGGGGGGAGAGGTCATGACCCCCATGATCCCCCCCCCTTGGATCCGCCCTTGTTCATGAAGCTACATTAATACTGGAGATTACACTCCTAACAAAGAGCCAATGTAAATTTCCAAATATTGCTTACTCTATTAACAACCTCTCTTTCTAAGAAACTTGAAATGTCAATAAAAGTTAAAACGAAATAAAGGTCGATAAATATTTGTACTTGAAATCGGTCGGGTTACTCTTGAATATCGGTTTCATACATATTGTTATATATAATATTATTGTTGTATACATTTTTTTAATATTTCAATTTCGCAATAGCACTACTTCTATATTTATAAAAGAACTAGATGTTGCCCGCGTGGCTAATGATTCCGCAGGAACATTTTTGCGAGATAAAAATGATCCTATGTGTTAATGCAAGTTACTCTCTGTGTGTGCAAAATTTCGTGAAATTTGGTTCAGCAGTTTATGCATGAAGTGTGAGTAACAAACATACAAACTTTCGCATTTATAATATTAAAATTATGTTGTGTTAGTTACACTATTCATTACTCAAGAACAGCTGGATGGAGTTAACTGAAAATTGATAGAGAGGGAGCTTAGAACCAGATGACGGACACAGGATATGTTTTATTCAGTTCTACTTTGAGTAAACTAGGAAAAAACAATTTTTAATTTTTCCTACACAAACTGAATGGGCAGAAAGAAATTTGCAGGAGCAGCTAGTTTTTAAAAAAAGTAAAAGGTTAACCATTTCCTGCCCCTCTATAGACCACTCTATTTGTCTAATACTGACGTTGGCTATGAAGCTCAAAGTTCAAAATTATTTTTTTATATTTCGTAATAAATACAACATTGCCCAGCATTGGAACAGCACTCGGTTAGTAATTGTTTTGCCATCAATCTCACTGTGGGACTTATCTTTGGCTAATTTTGGGTGCCTCTGCCTGTCTCATTGAGGATATGGGCGTTATATATTTCCTCTATTAAACGTTTTGTCTATTTGCCTTCATTGTCTTAATAATAAACACTGATTAAAGTACTTTGCATTCTGTTTATTAGCCTTTAAATAACTCTAATACAGAGAAGAATGTAAATCAAACTTTAGAGTACTTTGGTGCTTACCATCTCTGTAAATTATTTGTGTGAAAACTTTAAACAGTTTACAAATAGAGGCACTATTGATAACTAAGAGATATGCATGTTTAGACCAAAAGTGTAACAGATTTTGACAACTTACTGAACGAAAACACAACTTTCTTTTATATATTATATAGATTTTAATGGTATAATAATCCCTGCAACCTCAACAACTTATTACTTTCCATAACAATATCTTAACACATAAGTAAGTTATGATAAAAACTTATGGTATTAGCTTTAAAATATTAGGAAAATCTCAAATTAAATAACTTAGAATTAATTCATTCTAATTACTAGATTCACATGTTATCTTTCGCATTGCAAACACATAGAATATTCGCTAGATGCAGCATATGTGTAAACAAATATGATTAATGCCCGGTTCCTATAATCCACTAGGCATCCGTATATTTGACCATTCGTTTTTGCCTACTAAAAACGATGAGTAATTTATAGTTCCACAAGTGCTTTTAGTACATTACCTACGACGAGTGGTCGTGAGTAAATATTTTACTGATAGCCATTTTTGTCCCTCCCTGCGTTTCAATACTGCATTAAGCTTATTTATTTGATCAGTATATTTGTAATTATAATAACACTTATTTATGATATAAACCAAAATTGTTATTAAAAACATACATAATTTAACAAATCAACAATAAATTTAGACTAATATAGTTTTAAAATAAAAAAAACATCTTAATTGTATTATCAGCTGTTAATGCTAATGTGATAACGAAACGCAAATCCCGGCTCGCGCGCGCCAATATCTAGTTTGAAGTTTCAAGTTTGGAGTTTTGGCGCCATCGAGAGAAAAGATGGTCGAAGTTTTTTCATAATTATTATATTTTGTGTTACTATTGAGTGAAATAAGTCAATTTTGGTGGCATTTTGTACAATTTTGTTCAGTAAAAGTGCACAAATGAAATAATCATAAAGAAATTAACGTATCGTATATTTTCTCGTTGCCGCCAAATCTCGTTACATGAGCTTGTGTAAAAAGGCCAACCGCTTTACTCAAGAGCCTGACATGACTTATTGTAATTAGTCATCAGTCGTAAGTCGTCAATTACGACTGATGACTAATTACAATTAATTGAAATTGATATAAAATTTGATGCAAATTTCTACTTGACTAATGGCTAAATACTAACGTGAAGGCCAAAACTTAAAGAAAGAAAAAAAGTTTCAAGTTTGACAACTGGATGTTTGATTTTATTTCAGTTAATATGTCTAATGTTTACAAACAGTTTTTATTAAATATTCGATGTTTTACTTCGATTTGTGTGAGTGCAAACACGAAAAAAATATTGATGTATTGAAAAATCAATTAACATGACTGTAAGTATAACTTCTTTACTTTACAAACCATAAAGAGAAATATGTACTGAGTAGCAAAACTACTTACAAACTATCTAACCGGCCTTTCCTTACTGTGCCTGAAACTAGTGTTTTACTGGTTGTTATGTATATTAATTTCTTCAAACTAATTACAATAATAGTCCCAAACAATTTAACCACGATTTAGTTCTCTAGTATGGGAAGCCACATTAAAATCTTATACACTCGATTATAGGTAAATGTGAAAAATTTTTTACTAAAACCTGTATAGCAAATTTTAATTTAACAGTATAAATAACTACTCCTCATGTTTTTGTATTACAGAAAGGGAAGCGAAGGATGAAGTTTATTAGTTGGTCTGATTTAAGTTTGACCCAAAATCACCCGGTAAAGGACAAATACTTTTTCAAATAAATGAAGGACAAACCAATACAGTTATTCCATGAATATTCCGATTGCCATGCATGCCAACCAACAAAAACGAAAATGGGAACATAATTTAAAACAAATGACTAATATGAAGGTAACAAGTGAAATATATAATTAAATCTTTGAAACTCTATTTGACTAACTAGCAAGCATTATTATCAAATTTTTTTGTACCTTGCTGCAAGGCAGAGTGATTTTGAGATTTAAATATAAAATGTAGGATACTTGTACTTTGTTATTTTATGTCTATGTACCTGTTACTCTTAACAGCTAACAATAAATTTTAACGTTGGTATTGATAGATATGTCTCAAAAACTTAATTATCAGAACATGGTATAAAACAGTCCCTTACCGCTGTCTCTTCCTGTGTATGCTTAGATCTTTTAAACTTATGCATTATTTTCATGACTCACCCGGATTGGTACCAAGGCCTTACATATTCCTGCCTCCATAAAGTCTGTGCTTGCCATGATGTGCTACGGAGGGTAAGGTAGCCGTTAAACTTACTTTTGCTCGAGGCCTACCATCCTGGTCTCAGGTTGGCAACCCACCATTACTACCTTTGGTGTCTCTAGGTGGCGTGAATTTCTTACCATCAGGAAATCCATCTGCTTGATTGCCTTTCAATATCATATGAAAAAGGGTGATTCAACAGGAAAGCTTATATGTATAATAACATAGAAGTTTGTCTACCTGTATTAAGCTAGGATGGGCTGCTAGTTCATTACATAAATAAAAAGTGAAAATTATAATGCCACCTATATGACATTTTTTAGAATGACTTTCTATTTCTAAAATAGAAAAATGTAGTCATAACAAAAGACATAATACATAGGGAAATAATAACTATTTTGTAAAACAAGGTTTTAGATTTTAAACAATTATTTTTACAGATTGACGGTGTTAAATCTGATGTACTGGACAGGTTAGCAGGTCTGATGGGATCAACTTACACACGCTTTAAAATGTGCCATTAGATAATGAAAGTGCCTATTAGCTTGCAGCATTCTCAACAACTGTTTTGCAAGAGCTACCTTAAAGTTATACCAGTTTTAAAATTGGACTTGTCTTTTATCTCTAAATACAATTTCCTGCTAGTTTTCAATTTCTGCTAATCAACTGGTTATTAGAGAAAATTTATTAATGTGTTTATAAATTTATAGCAGGAAATAAATAACTATATTACGTAAAATTTTCTTCGATCTAAAATAAAAGTTGTAATAAGTATTTAAAATTGTTTTATTTTTCAAAATATAATATCACTTGACTCAAATCTGTATCAACAAGGTTTATCAGGATCCTTTACTGATACCTAGATCTTCAGAACGGACATTCACATTTTGCATTTAACATATATTATGCAATACAGCAGTTGTAACTTGATAATAATTGCATGTGTTGTTATAAAGTTTAACTACAGGGTTTTCTAAATCAAAGAAACTTCTTTTCCAAACTCCAAAAGATCTGAAATCAAACTGTTGTTACATAAAATCATTTGAATTAGTACATTTCCTATACCTTCGCATGGAAACTTCACAAATAGATACCTATAATATTCCGTTTCCTAGTACCTCTTTTTACAAGGTCTTGTGTAATTTTCATTATTTGTGTTTGTCCGGGTGGAATCTTGCAAGTTGAATTTGATCCACTTCCTGGATACTAATTGAGTTGAAATCTTTTATGCATGAGTAAATTGGATGATGATGGAACTGAGAGGTGGCAGATACATCTAAAATTCCCAGCACTCCCATTATGTTTAGGCTTATTTGTTGCGTCTTAGGATAGGCACAACCACCTAAGAGAGGGTACCCACGACTAGTCGAAGACACTAAGTTCCACAATGTGATAGGTGGCATGCCTAATCGCCAATTGGTCACATATCCGATCCCGGACATTGTCATTTCCCTTAGAAACTTGAAAATATACATGTTGCTGCGTCTTGAATAGATCTTGCCAAGTATACTGCTGGAAATAGTCCTTACAAACTAAAGATTGTCATTAAAATAACAACTTGTCTGTATACATTTTTCATATTAATAAAAATACTTTGCCAAACTGATAAGACCTTAAGTTACTCATGTTATGTAATTTAACCTTATTATGCATTATCAAAAGCAGAACATGATATTAGCAACCACTAAAATTACAGGTGCATGAAAAGGCATTGTTAACTACTAAGCAACCATTATAAGTTGTTGCGGAATTATCAAATCTGATTGATTGCACTAATTACATATCTAATTTCAATATTGTACTTAAATTTTTACATTGCTCCCATCGGGATCATTACATCCCTAGTTCACAACAGATTTAATATTGATGTGAATAATGATTTTTCAAACAAATACAACATAAAAGGTAATAAATTGGTACATAAGTAAAAAAAAAGTATCTTCACGCCCATATCCCCGAAGTGGTAGGCAGAGGTACAACCAAGGCACCCACGACTAGCCGTAGACACTAAGTCCCACCATGTGATAGGTGGCAAGCCTATCGCCAACCAGGCACATTTCCAATCCTGACCAACATTTTTTTTATTAGAAAATTGGAAAAATCCAATTTCCTTTGTGTTGGCCGACCCGAGATTCGAACCCGGGACCTCATGCAGTCAAGTCCAATACCCGGACCGCTAGACCACAGAGGCGATACCGCTAGACCACTTATGGTACATAAGTGGTATCTAAATTTGAAATTATTTATACCATACAACAAATACATAGATGATAAACTTATTTACCTTGTTGCTGTCATCTGGGTATAAAAAGAGATAACTTTTGGTCAGTCGTTTCCCCACTAATCTCTTAGCAAGTCGGAACCTCAGATGAAAACAAGTCAATCTTTAAAAATTATGAAGTACCTACAGAGTGTACTTTCTTTTTGAAATCTTTCCCTATCATTTACTTTGGACTCCAAGCTCCATCCAGAGAATGTACTAACTATATCCACATCAATTTCATTCTTAAAATCGCTTATAAACTTCGAACCAGTGCGGTATATTCCCATATTGTTTACATTGAACTCCAAACTCCATTCTGAGAGCGTACTAAGCATATCCACACCATTTTCATTCTTAAAATCATTTACAAACTTTGAACCATTGCGTTATATTCCTATATTGGTTACATCGGACTCCAAACTCCATCCTGAGAGGGTACTAAGCATATCCACATCATTTTCATTTTTAAAATCGCTTACAAACTTTAAAATAATTGCGTTATACTATATGTATAAACAGATAATCCGCCTCAAATACTGCGGTAGCGGTAACTTTGACGGACAGTAACATTGACAGCTGTTTGACATTTCAAAAATTTTATAGGAAAGCCAGTAGCGGCCAACTCCATACATTTGTCGTATGGTCCCGTCGTTCTGACCCTCCCATCCGTAGGTTGTTAGATAGCGCTGGTTATCAGTAAAAATATCCTACGAATAGTTTTTTATAGGAACAGATAATGATTACGATTCGTACAAAAAGCTACAGTTCGTAAGCAAAACGACTCGTTTTTTGAATATAGGAACCGGGCATAAATGTTCATCACATTAATGCCTGCCCCTGTTGTGAATTGAACCCGAGACTTGCAGTTGGTCATTGTAGTTAGGTGTGTATGCTAGCCATTCTACCAACGAAGCGGTCAAATTATAACTACGAAAGTCTGTCTGTTGCTCTGTCACAGCTAAACTGCTGAACTGTGAAATGTGATATACATATAATTAAAGTTCTGAGTTTAAACATAGGCTACTTTTTTTCAAAACTTTAAAAAGGACGAAACTTTGTATAAAAACCTTTCTAACTAAACTTTTCTACCAAAACAAAGTTGAGACAACAGCGTCTCTGGTAATATATAAACAAAAAGCACTTATTTAAGTGTTACTTAAAGTGATATAATAACTTTTTAAACATTTGTCTGTCTTTTATGAATGAAATATGAATTAAGTTTTTGTATTAAGTATTTTCGCCCATATCCGCACGCCCATTTCTCCGAAGGAGGAGGCAGAGGCACGACCAGGGCACCCACGACTAGCTAGACACTAGGTGCCACAATGTGATATAATGAATGAAAATTGAAAATATGCATTTTCTAATTTTGTTTTGGGACCTCAAAAAGTCAAGTCCGACGCCGATCGGTAGACCACAGAGGTCTCCAATATAAAAGCTCATACATAGCTTATTTAATATTTGGACATGAGCTTGTACTGAAAAAGGGAGGACAGGTTCATCTATTTTACAGCTAATGCTCTCAGAATCTAAAATCCCTACAAAATCTATAAATCTTAATGTTGGAAATTCTTAATTTCCTGGTATTGTAATTTCAATTATGCCCTCTTATTAAATCAATTGGTCATTTGATAACATAAAACTAACAACCTGTTTAGTTACATAAGAAATTTTTAAAACACAAAAACATGCAATTTCTTCACTGGAATTAAGGGACCTATTAATTCTGCAATAATGACAATGGGGAGGATTATATAACTGGTAGACTTAAACTTTAGCTCCCATGTTGGTCTGGGTGCGCTATTAGAATAGACTATATGCCTCTCTGCCAGGCAGCTCATAAGAGGCGAGAGCTAATTAAAATAGAGCTAATTAAAATATAGGTCTGTAAAAACTAGACCACTGGTGCTAGAGTGCTGTGAAGTAACTTGGCCAGATAGGGATTCACTGCATTGCCTTGCCTTTCCGCCATAGTGACAGTAATGTTCTGTCTTGAAGGTTAGGGTAGCGGGTAAAGCTTGTTTGTCTCTTACAAACAGAAGAATTGTTCACATCAAAAAAGCATGAAAACTTGCCTACAAGACAGCAATGCACCTATAATATCTATGGTGTCTAAAGGCACAGTTGTACCTTACCATCAGAAGAGCCATTTGCTAGTGTGCTGTGTTATCACTAGAGACCGGATAATATGCAATTGCATATTTGCATATGCATTTGCATATTTAAGCCATTGTCAGCGCTAATAGCATATTTTTCCTAAGATCTTGTGATGATGCATGTTATAGCTATAATTTACAGTATTTTTCGAGCGCAGCGCACTCAGCAGCTGCGCATCTTTTGTTTTGGTACGATAATAAAATGAAAGAGACAGATGATCGTTGCGTTCGCCTACCGCACTACTATTTCCTACCACTTATTATGCATGTTATTGCATTCAACTGTCGGAAAATGAAATTTGAAATTTTGCCAGAAAATATAAGCGCTAACGTAGCACCCAAGTTCAAATGCTGCCCAGTTACCTCAGTAGATGTGGAGCGATCCTTTTCGACTTTTTGTTAAAAATCAATAAATTATAAAGATACGTACTTAATACAGTAAAACTTATAACAAGTTTTTAATAACGATAAACCTAAATCTACAGGAATAATATATACAAAACAAAAAAAATTACTGATTTTATGTTGCATATTCTGTCAGTTTTTGTGCATATTTCAAACATTTTTCATGCACTATACAAAGCTTGAAATATGCACAAAGCATGCATATTTCAAGCTTTGTATATTGCATATAATCCGGTCTTTAGTTATCACATAAGAAAAGAGAAATGTACCTATTGAGAATTTGAAAGTAGGCCACCTGAACATGCTTTCCGTATATGTTTCAATTGTTAAGTGGGTAGCCCATATGACCTTTTGCTCACATAATATAAACCGTGACACATTCAAGATACTTTTGATGCAATTTATAATGGGATCACCTTAGTGATGTTTACAAGATAATATAGAGTTTTAAAATTCAAATATGTGGATTTGCCTGTACCCACTAACTGTTAATAGCCTTCTTACAAGGAAAGATTACTACTGTTAAGAGCAAGTGGGCATTGACGGCGTAATAGACAAAAATGGTTTTGTTTATACCTAATATTATGGTTTTGCTGGTATAATATTAAGGATTTGCTTCAACAAATCTTGTTACAATAGTCAGAGGTATATGTAACACCAGATAAACATCACAAAGGAGTATATCATACAAAGATATATTTGAATAAGGCAAACAATACAATTCATACAATCTTAGCTAATATAAAACAAAACAGTAGCTACAATGCTTCACTAAAAACAAAGTTCGTAACTAAAAACTGTGACATATTAAAAACTTTGTTACCTGTAAACTTTTCTTTTGGTGGAAAAACACTGAAGTGTTGGCGTAATTTCCGTTTAACACACTTATAACTTCAGCTACAAGTTCTAATTACTTATCATATGATTATTACTAAGTAAACTGTAATTCAATTTATTATAAAACGTTGACACAATACTAATTGGTAACTTTATAAAATTCGTTGACGGTCTAACAGCAACTGAACTAGGAACATAAATTCAGCTGGCCAAACTAGAGTCAAACACAGAGCTCTCAATATCTTTAGTGATGTGAATCGTGTATGTTCATGTTTTATGTCGATAAGATAACCAACTAGGTATAACTAATTAGAAGTTATTTATAATGTTTTACCATTAACAAAGCTTAGTTTTAGTTGAAAAACATCATTGAAATTACTTATTTTTCAAATAAAATATGAAAAACTAAAAGGTATTTACAATCATTGATCACTAAAATGTATGGTATCCCAACGTATTTTTTTATTGAATCTTTAATTACATTTATACCTCTCTAATTGCTAGTTACAAAATCAAAATGATATCTACTATTAGTGGTAGTAGTAGTTGTTTCGTCTTTTGAATTTCGATCCTATTATAATATTACAAAAAAAAATTAACAAATCTTTGATCATTTAACATATAATTCAAGACAAAACTCAAAATATCAATCTGTGCTGTTTACAGTCAAAGGATCAAGACTCAAACGAAAAAAAAATTCAAAAGCAACTCTTAAAAAGCGGGCACAAGTTTATTTCTCACTATTATTGTTAAGATCGTATTATAAGTCCCAAATTACAGGTAGATGAAAAATATTTTTTTCCGCTTAGGTACTTTTTTTGAGATAGCTCTGATCCGTTCACTTATATTAAACTTCCATATCATGGCAAGGCAGCAGCACTTCTCTATTTTCACAGACGTGTGTTCTCATTGTCGTAAGTCCTAGATGAAACAGCAAAGTTCGTACTGATTTACATTGACTACTAATATCAGTTTGTATAGGAAAAATGAAAGCGTTAAGTTTTCCTCAATCAAATAAGAACAATTATAGGCCCCTACAAACTTCCATATCCGTTCCAGAAATAAGGACTACTTAAGTACCAATTTTTTTCATAAAGTACCTGATGTTTGATCTCTGGTTTTCAAACATATTATTTTATCCCAATTTTGAAAG
Organism: Calephelis virginiensis; assembly: GCA_002245475.1. Classification (NCBI taxonomy): domain Eukaryota; kingdom Metazoa; phylum Arthropoda; class Insecta; order Lepidoptera; family Riodinidae; genus Calephelis; species Calephelis virginiensis. The sequence continues at coordinate 330,857 of NJDC01000957.1, forward strand.
TCGTTAATAGACAGACAAACTATAATGGAATTTAATTGGAGCCTATGATAAACTTTATAATATGTACTTCAAAAATATTCCTACGTATTATTAGTACCTAGTAAATTATGAAAGTTAGTAGGAACACATAAACTTGTAAGTTGTAAGGTCTGTATTTTTTGTACAATAAGAAAAAAAAACGAACACATTTTATAACGTGCATCCAAGTACCTGGATCACTGTTTCTTTTTATAAAACGCTTTCTAATTATCCTAAAATCAGAGCAAATAAAACCTATGAATAATATCATATGTAGCTTAGAACCACCACGATCACCTCAGCTTGTAATAAAAAATCCACATCGCAGTCAGTCCACCCGTTTAAAATTATGATGCCACAGGCAGACATACGCACGCACGCACACACACACACACTCTCTCACACACACACATACACACACACACACACGGACACACACACATACACATACACAGAGAGGGACAAAAGGGAATCTTTCTAGAAACAGGGAATATCGGCCTGGACACTTCTCATTGAACTCACTCCCATCCCGATCAGTGCGTAGGTGCATACCTATCTATGCAGTGCCACAGCTGTGCGCTTAACAACTTCGATGAAATAAAATAAATTATTTTTTAGTGTCAAAGTTCTCATCTAAATCACATTTCTCTCATTTTTAACTACAATTTCAAAGGCCTAGCCCAGCTGTTTTTATATAATAAAGTGTACAAATTATGGTCATTGGTCACACCTTATGGTCAAACTAACAGAGATAAGAGCTTTTTAAGTGTAGTAAAAGAGCTACCTTCTAACTCATATATATTTTGTATATGATTACAATCAAAAATGTTATAATGTTAACTCATTTACTGTGCAAAGTAACAAAACTCGATATTAGTGTCGATGCGCATCACTAATGTTCACGCTTATAAAGTAAAAACACGTGAGAAAAATTACAATCTGGGAGCTATAGGTACAAACGTCTCTATCCGCGTGTTGAGGCACGTGGCGAAGGAAAGAAATAGCGCTATACGAAACCGCCTGTACGAGAATGAAAATGATATAATTTTAGTTTCCCTCGTTCGCTAAGTTTAATGGGAATTTATATGAAGTCACAACGTAGAATAGAATAAGTAGTGACTAGTTTATTCATTATTGTAGTAATTTTAGTAAATACCTAACTAGGTTTATGCCTTTTTTGGCACGACTTATTAATACCTAATTTCTTTGTTCAGTAGGAGATAATATATCAGCTCGTTCTTAACCGATTTGATTATACACGACTCAAAAATTGAATGCTTTTGAACACCAACGATGTTAATGACGCCTTAAGAACTTCTTGCTGAAATTTTAAGAACTAGACTTGTAAATTGTACCTACAAGTAAGCAGGTAGGTACTATGTTAATTATTCCATGCTATTACTTTCCGATGTGGATCATGCAGAATAGCAAACACTACACATATGATATACGTCATAGGCAAAGAGTATAGTCTTTGAGAGTATATAAATACTACGTAAAAAGAGACGGGTCTTCCTTAAATATATAGCAAACCCGAATTTTGTATGAAGTTTAGCTGAAACGACACTTGACAGATAGGTATAACCCGTTTAATTTGAAAGTAAGTCTAAAGCGTAGACAGAGTAAAATATAGACAAAAGCACAGTATAACCGTGTAAGGGATAGAAATTTAAAATAAAATAAAAGTGTAGTCAGATTTTTTTATTCCCTAAAATATTGCTAAACAAAATGAGGAATGTTCGCTAGGCGGGTGCCTAGCTAGACGCTACGCACTAGACGTTCCCAAGCCCCGCCCATGAAGGGAGCGACGGGGGGTATGTAGCGCAATGTATGCCGCGCGCGTTGGCTTCTTCTCTGGTGGCCTCGACGACCTGCTGGGCCGCGTCACGTAGTTCCTTCTCCGCAGCCTTGAAGCACGTCGCGTCGTCGGACCACAGCTCGGTAGGTTCCCCTCTTCTCGCTATGAATCTTAGTGCGGATATGGCAGAGTCCGCACTCAGTGATGTTACCAACTCGAGGTGGATAGCCCTGACGGTCAGACAGGTGAATAGAGCTACCCATCGCTTCTCCCGGTGCCGGCCTACGGTCACTTCTATTGGTCCAAAGTAGTCCCATCCTGAGAATGAGAACGGGCGCGTGTGGTGGGTCAATCTTGCTGCCGATAGATCACCAGTAGATGGCGCTGCAGGTCTCGCTTTTCTTATTTTGCACGCAGGACAATTTTTTAACACGTTCTTTACAGTCGGTCGTATTCTTGTTACCCAGTATCGTTGTCGTATCTCGTTCACAATCAGTTCGACGCCACCGTGGTTCATTCTCTCGTGTACATGTTGTATGTACATCTTCGTATACTTGTGATCGCCGTCTAGTAACACCAGGTTCATGGTGTCTTCGGGTATGTCCGTAGCCGCCGATATCCTCCCACGTAGTCTTAATAATCCGTCGTTTCCTATATAGACGCTTAAAGCGGCGAGACGGTCTTTGGCGGAGGGAATATCGTTTTTTGCTATGCGCGCCATCTCGTTCGCGTAGCTGTCTTCTTGAGATGCACGCACCCATAACCTTTCTGCTCGTAGTATGTATTCCGCTTCAAGACATATAAATTTTCGTTCTTCTTTCTTCTGTTTTATTGTGATTTTTCTATCTTTCACTTGTCGCTTATTAATCCACGTCGGATCGCGTAGTGGATTTTCCTTGGTACCTTTTTGTTTCGCTGCGGCCGCTAGATGTCGCTTTGGTCTACATAGGTCTACAAATTGAAGTACACGTCCCAGTACTCGTATAAGTACTTGCCATCTTGAAATATTGTTGATATTGGGTAGGTAGGTATGCGTATCTTGATCACAGGTCACGTGACATCGTTCTTCGCCGGTTTTCTCACTAGTCTTCCTAGCTTCTGTTTCGGTCGGCCACTCCGCTTCTGGTCGTCTTAGGAATTCTGGACCTTTGAACCATCGATGTTCCGCGCCGAAGTCCCGCGGCGTTTCCCTGGTCGCGTCGTCTGCCACGTTGTCCTTGGTCGGTACCCATCGCCACTCGTTCATCTTCGTTAATTCTTCTATTTCAGCTAGCCGGTGCGCGACGAATGTCTTGAAGGCACGGGGTTCGGATCTTATCCAAGCGAGTACTGTGCGTGAGTCACTCCAATAAATTGTTCTATTAAATGTGAATTCGTGCTCTTCGATGACACGTCGCGCCAGGCGTGCGCCTAGCAATGCTGCCTGCAGCTCCAGGCGGGGTATCGAGGTAGGTTTCAGTGGTGCGACGCGGCTCTTCATATTTCCATAGAGTTTTCACGCTCCGATAACATCCTATGTCCACAGAAAGCGACGATATTTTGATATGACGTGCGACAGTCGTGTAGTACCCATCCTAATCTCGTGTTCGACGCGGCAGGTTGATCTTGACGTCCGGAGAGTATCTTCATAGCCACTAATAACTCCCAGTTGTCTTGACCGATGAGTAGCTTCGGGCACGCGTTTTTATAAACCAGCTGATCTTCAATGTCCTTTAGGTGGGTGCAGTCACGTAGTTCTTTGCGTTCGATGCTTTGTTTCGTAAACTTCAAGCTATCGATTGTGCGCGCGCCTCGTAGTATATAGTCCTCTTGACTATATCTTCCTCGTATCTGGATGTCGACCCTCTTGCTGTTCTCATGCTTCACCGTCTCGTTGAGGCCTTGTACCCACATGTGGTCTTTGGGTCCGTCGAGTTCTAGTATATCAGCGAGGCCTTCGTCGACAAGTGTCACCGTGCTGCCGTCGTCCATCAGTGCGTATGTGTCGACCCGGGCACCGTTCGGACCGGTGAGTGTGACTGGTGCGATCTTCAGGTAGGCTTGACGGCTTCTTAGGCAATCTGCGTTTCTCACTACTTCCACCGCAGACGTGACTTCGGCGGTCGACGGCGGCGGCGGTGGTGTCGTCGCTTCCCTCCTCTTCTGGTGGAGAAAACGGTGATGAGCCATCTCGCAGCCATCCTGTCCACATATCTTGGCTCGACACGTAGCTCGACGGTGAGTACTTCGTAGACAGCGGAAGCAGACACGGTGTTTCTTAGCTATTTCCCAACGTTGACTAATGTCGGCATCCCGGAAGCGTTTGCACTCAGGTAGTTGGTGTTCCTGTTTGCACGCCGGACATTGTTCACTTTTCGTTTCTGTTACATATGTTCGTTCGTATCTGTTCTTAGCAAACTTTTCTTGTGGAATAAAACTCGATGTTATCTCTTCGGATTGAGCGTACGCGCCGCACTTGTCCGCTTCGTCATTTAAAAATGAAGCAAATCTCTTTAAATCTGGAACGTCTTCCTTGTCCCTGGCGGCATAGTCGTACCACTTATTCTTCAAAATAGGTGTTAATTTTTCAAACATAATCTTCACTAGCTCCGGATTGTATAGGTAGTGAATTTTCTTCAGTGCTTCGATCGTAGCTATAATATTCGATATCTTGTTCGCGAATATACATAGGTCACGTGGGTTGTCACTTAATTTTCCCATATTTCTAATTTTTTGGATCTCGTTCATTGCCAACGCGTCCGGACGTCCAAATCTTCTTTCCAGGGCCTCGACTATGGCCCACGGGTCCGGTTGGCTGATCAGTAGACTGCTGACGGCTTCCAATGCTGCACCCTTGAGACTTCTCCTTATTCTAGCAAACATTTTCACATTTGGTGAACATATTCTCCGTTTCTGAATATGCAGCGCGAAACGTCAGCCAGCCGTTGCAGTGTCCATTAAATACAGGTAGTTCTTGCAGATACTTCGGGGCGTCTCTCGTCATACTGCTTGGGTGAGAGCCGCGGCCAGTGAAGAAACGTCCACGTTCGGTGGCTGACACGCAGGCCGGGGGGTTTCTTCCTCTTCCCGGTGCTCGCATTCCTTTTCCTTGCGAGCTCCCTGTCCTTGTCCTTTCGATTTCTTCTCTGGTTCCGGTTCCTCTACGTGTGCCGACTTCTCTAACCATTCTTCAACTTGGCTTGGTTGCTCCTCTTCCTCGTCGGAGCTCTCGGATGAGTCTTCGTCACTGCCGGCGGCGCGTGCCTTGTCTAACTTAATTTGAGCAAGTACGAGCGACGCACGTATTTCGTCCAGCTTGAGGGCGGCGATCTTCTCCTGGGCTTCAAGTTCGGCAAGCTTCCTCTTGCTGGCCCCAGATCGGCGAGAAGATGCGCGCTTCTTCGTCTTCACAGTGTCGCTCGTAGTGGTAGCGGTTACTACAGTGCTCGTTGCTGTGTTCGATTGCTCTGTTGTAGACTCGGATGCGTCGACGGAGGCAGGCTTGACTAGACTCGGCGCAGTCGTAATAGTGCGTTCGGCACTGACCTCCGGATTTACGGTCGGTTGGCGCTCGGTCGGATCCACGGTGCTCCCGTGTTGCGAACGTGTAACTGGCATTTTTCCGTGAATATCTCTCTTTAACAATCCGTAAAACCCGCACCAATTCTTCTTAAATGTCCGGCGAG
>NJDC01000958.1:0-17494 GCA_002245475.1 Calephelis virginiensis
TAGGATATGTTACCCAGAAAAGCCAGTCTGGCATACCTTTTATTATCACTAGAGGTCATTTTGAATGATACCTGGATATATAACACGATATATTTGTTTCTTTTCTCTTCTCCTCAATAACAAATCAATGAGCTGAGGATCGTAACCATTATTACTGGCTATAATTTTAATGGTTCTTAGTTCACATTTAAAATTTTGTTCATCTAGAGGTAATGTTAATAACTTATGTATCATAGCATAAAATGCCGCATATTTGTGACTTTTTGGATGATTGGAATCTGAGGGAATGATATTGTCACAAAACGTACTTTTTCTAAATATGTTTAACTGATGTCTATTTTCTTTGAATGAAATAGTAAGGTCCAGAAAATTTATTGTATTTTGCCCTATTTCCATGGTAAACTTAATATGTTGGTTTAGGGAATTCATGTATAATAAAAATTGTTCTAATTCATCTTTGGAACCTGTCCAGAGACAGAGTACATCATCAACATATCTATACCTATAAACAATATATCTCTTAAAGGTTTCTGATACAAGAATCTGTTTCTCTATTTTATCCATAAAGATGTCTGCACATAAGGCCGAAATCGGACTGCCCATAGATAGCCCATCAGACTGTTTATAAATTTTATCATTAAAACTAAAGTAATTTTGTTTTAGACAAATGTTAAAACAATGATTAAGATCTACCATCTTCTGCGGCTCTAAGTTCGATTGCACCATAATTTCATTAATCGCAGCTTGGCATTCTTTTATTGGGACACTTGGGAATAAATTTTGCACATCAAAAGAGACTACGGTAGCACCATCTGGAACTACAACACTTTTTATTTTATTTACAAGCTCCAAACTGTTTTTAACTGAATTTGCCGGTATAAACTTAGTAGAACTTTTGAAAACCTTGTTTAACTCTGTAGCTACAGTCTGAAACACGAGAGCGTACGGGGCGAAAATCAAAAATGGTGGACCAGGGGAAGTCGAGGGTGATAGTATATCACGAAGCGGAGAAACGACTCCGATGCATAGTGGACTCGAGAAAAGTTTGACTGTTGAAGGAGTTCTAGATTTTGCTATGTGAAAATGAGTCCTAGATTTAAGCTCCTAACCTTAGGTCTCTGTGAATGCGAGCGCAAAAACTTTTTACTGCTAACCTGTAAGTGCACCTTAGTAATAGGTAGCAACATCGATATCAGCAAATTGTTACAACATTAGAGTGATCATCTCCGACGGCGAAAACGCAAGACTCCATACATGCTCAACATGCTTGCAGTTAGAGTGTAAACAATCTTAAGTTGCATTTGTACCGTAACGAGCACCTTCTGAAGATTACATATATTTTTGTCTTACGGAGCCTGATTGCGCAAGCTAATAGGGAAGTTAATACAGTCGACGATATCATGCCCGACATAAAGTATAAAACTGTATGCATTATCCTCACCATTTTTCCTTTTTAATCGAAAATAATTGGATCATACGTGTAACTAAATTCGTTATCAATTTTATTGTACTCGTGGTACACTATGATTTCCTGTTGTTGGAATTATTCCTCATTAGTGAGCTTATTTAACATATTAGGTAGGTTTTGAGTAAATATGAATCGAAGAAACGAACTGTACAATCAATCATTAGCACATAGACCCTCGACATAATCACCGGGAGCTATAAAATCAATCAGCACATATACCTTCGACACAATAAACATGTCGGGAAACAATAGTGAAAATTCTGAAGAAGCCGCTCGTCGAGACATCGTCGAAAGACGTTGGAAAGAGCAAGACGAAGAGACGGACGGACAAGAGAGGGAGCTTGAAGAGTCGGAGCTGGAAGAGTCGGAGTTAGAAGAGTCAGAGCTGGAAGAGTCGGAGCTTGATGATTCGGGCTTTGAAGAGTCGGAGCTTGATGAATTGAAGCTGCAAGAGTGGGGCATTGAAGTGTGGGAGCTCCAGGTGGACGGGCAGTGGCCAGTTGAGCCGAGCATGAGGCTGTATAAAACAGTTCCGCGCAAGCACACGTCGCTGTGCAGAACCTATTACCAGCAAAAGTAATGCATCCTGTTTGTATGTATGATGATTTGTAATAGTATTTGTTCTTTCTCAAAAATAAAAAACTTGTTCCTCATACATAATTATTTCATTTCAAAGTGCATGTCAGCATTGCAACGAATACCAAGCTTGCGTGTACAAATGTCACGACACACCGGTTTCCTTCATGATACTAGATATTCAGGTACTTAGTTTAATAATAATAATAATAATAATAATAAGTTCCTCAGTCTGTCGCCCTGACCACTGACGGTTTAGTTGTAAGACCACCGTTTTTGGGATACTATTTTTTATGTTTATATTTTTATTTTATTTTTTATTTTAAATGTATAAACTTAAAAAATAAGATGTAATATTAATAAATGATAATAATAATAATAATAATAATATAGTGTACTAGTTCTATCCACTAAGATGCTGAAGAATCTGCATTCTATACATAGATAACCGTGGTCACTACACTTTGTAACACGATTTCAGTTGCAAATAATTGTATAATACCGATATGTATTACACGTTGACATCATGGGTATTTCCCAACTTTATCGCAAAAAACATTCCCTACTCATATTCGTTATCAATTATATTGTTATTGCGTTAAACCAGAGTATGTTTTAAATGAGCATAAATTATGGAAACGACCAGTACAATGAATCATTCGCACATAGACTCTCGATTCGACTCGATCAGCACATATACCTTCGCCATAATAAACATGTCAGGAAACAATAATGATAACTCTGAAGAAGCGGCTCGTCAAGATGAAGAGTTGAAGAGACGAAAGAGGGAGTTTGAAGACGCGTGGAAGAGAAGAATGGAGATTCTTGCTGAGCGGGAGAGCCAGATGCAACAAATTGAGGACGTGCTCGTGAGGTTTGCAGAACTATTGCACGAGTACGCATGGCGGTCCGAAAAAGGTTGCCCCTATTGCCAGCCAAAGTAATACATCCTAGTCGTATGTATGATTTGTAATAGTATTAGTTCTTAAAAATAAAAAAAACTTGTCCCTCATACATAATTATTTCATTTCAAAGTGCATGTTACCTTAGCAACGAATACCAAGCTTGCCTGTACCTCCTTACAAATGTCACGACACGCCAGTTTCCTTCATGATACTAGATATGCAGGTAGCTAGTTTAATAATGCTGATAATATAGTGTACTAGTTCTATCCACTAAGATGCTGTAGAATCTGCATTCTATACATAGATAACCGTGGTCACTACACTTTGTAACACGATTTCAGTTGCAAATAATTGTATAATACCGATATGTATTACACGTTAACATCATGGGTATTTCCCAACTTTATCGCAAAAAACATTCCCTACTCATATTCGTTATCAATTATATTGTTATTGCGTTAAACCAGAGTATGTTTTAAATGAGGATAAATTATGGAAACGACCAGTACAATGAATCATTCGCACATAGACTCTCGATTCGACTCGATCAGCACATATACCTTCGCCATAATAAACATGTCAGGAAACAATAATGATAACTCTGAAGAAGCGGCTCGTCTAGATGAAGAGTTGAACAGACGAGAGACGGAGTTTGAAGACGCGTGCAACAGAAGAGCAGAGATGTTTGCTGAGTGGGAGAGCCAGTTGCAACAAATTCAGGAGATGCTGAGGAGGTATGCAGAACTATTGGGCGAGCAGGCATTGCGGTCCGAAACAGGTTGCCCCTATTTCCAGCCAAAGTAATACATCCTAGTCGTATGAATGATTTGTAATAGTATTAGTTCTTAAAAATAAAAAAAAACTTGTCCCTCATACATAATTATTTCATTTCAAAGTGCATGTTACCTTAGCAAAGAATACCAAGCTTGTGTGTTCCTCTTTACCAATGTCATGACACGCCAGTTTCCTTCATAATACTAGATATTCAGGTAGCTAGCTTAATAATGATAATAATATAGTGTACTAGTTCTATCCACTGAGATGTTGTAGAATCTGCATCCTATGCATAAATAAACGTGGTCACCACACTTTGTAACACGATTGTAGCAGCAGCGTGATATGCTATGCAGCGATAGGTAGGTACGGTGCACGTTACATAGTGGTTCTAGGTAAGGTATCTGTCATACTATAGACCTAACATCTATTACAGGGTAAATAAAAAGTACACATATTTAGAATAATGTTTTATTACATCATTACGGTCTAACCAAACCTGTGAGCTATCCATTAATTCGCTGAGCAGAGCTACCTATTTTTGTACGGCAAGCAATGGGAACGTTTTGATAACGATCCCGCAGTCGTCACACATTACCTATCTTCTGGGTCATGCCTCATGGTTTGTTTCATATTTAAACAACAGCGCGCCGCGTGGTGCTACGTACAATCGGGTAATCTATGTCCATATGGAGTTACACATAGAACGCTAATTGCCGCCGGTCTTTGTCGTAATACTGATTGCGGCCTCTCTGCAGATGTTACTCATGGATCAAGTTAAGAAAAACCTCATTTAGACGTCTCATATTCCTGTATGGTCTGCTCCGTACCTAAGCGTCGCAGGTACACGTACTCTGAAGCGAATGCACACTCAGGCCGTGCTCAAGACATATGATAAGCATATATTCCCAAGCACAGTTTGTAATAAAGGAGCTTTGCATGCCATGTGCACATAATTCTAATCATCACGCCTTGCGACTCAACTGCAAGTGATAGTGATGTGACGTGCTATGCAGCGGCTAGTGGCACGTTACGTGCTAGCCGTTACCTCTAGTGCCATCCAAGCTTCACTTGATAGTATCTAACACAGAGTTTTCATGAGAGGAACTAGATTTAAACTTGAGGCAACGTAAGAGGAAACGGTCTCGGTACCTTACCTGCACAACTCTCCATCATCCTACACTAATACCGATAAAAGAAATAAAAGTAAACATATTAAACACAATTTATTCATTCAAATCTACGGAACTTTACATGCTGCACTCTTGACACTATTAACACTATTTAGATTTAGCTGCACCGGAGCCGGAACCGCTAATGTTGCGAGCCAGGTCAAGCAACACTTGCATGTGTGCCGTACGTTTACCTGTGGGATGACATTCCAAGATATCTGGATCGTCTTTAGGCACTTTCGCGATGATCGGATTGAACATCTCCTTTAAATTCTTTGAACATAATTGCCGGTACCAAAGAACGAGTCAACCACGCCGAGACGTGAGCGGTACAGAAGTGATGCCAGTGGAGTTTGTTCTTGCACTCACGTCCAGGAGATACCAGTTTATTTGGCTTCTTGCTACAGAAGCAGGTGTCGCTGGGTACTGCCATGCACCTCTGGAAGCGAAGCTTTTTCTCGACGAACCGTATTATCTTAGACAGCCTCACAAAACTTCTCTCACCTGGCGGTGGCCACCAAAATAGAGGCGTGAGGCAGTCCCAATTTATCAGCAGACGATCGGCTTTCGGCCTCGTTGCATCAAAGCTGTAGTGGATGTGGCATGATTTCCCGTTAAAAAAAGTCAAGTTCAGTTTTCCGATTGATCCATGAAACTCTCTATATGCAGTGTCGAAATGCTTCATATCGCCAACCGTCAAAGTGGACCGATCGGGGATAAGAGGCCCGCGTACCGTGAAGGTGTCCACAGGGAAAGTGAGTGCTCTGTCTTGATCTTGTTGGGACGATATGTTGAGTTCTAGGAGTCACGGGATTTTGCGCCTAGGTGATGTTCCTCCGTGATTGTTGACCGTTTGGTGTCTCGCAACTGACTGCCCAAAAAACCATTTTTATCACATGATTGTTGCTCATACCGGATGAACAAAACAATACCGTCATAAAATTATCAGTTTGGAATTTCCGCAAGTTGATCCACGGTTTCCTGCGATAACATTTATGCTACCAATTCGGTACATTGTTTAAAAACGTTCAATTGTTGAACTGGATGCATTTTCTTAGCTCGCCAGTCCGTAATAGGAATGCGGGATACTCATAGTGAAGACCAGTTCTAAAGTTTATACCTTTAGTATACAGGTAAAACATACCTATTAAGCATATACAGCATTGTGTGCGCGATAAGACGACAACGATGAAGATCGGATGTAGTACTAGTAAGGTAAAACTACCAGTATACGATCTTTGACCGAGAACTGATAACACAGGAGGTATAAACAACATTGATTACAAACAAAATAACCGTTCGGTTATTGAGCGACTTTGAGATAAGCAAGCGACGTAGAAAGTGCAACTCGTGTGAAAAACAATGGTATGATGATGTCACCGCTTGTTTACGTGCACCCTGTGCTTATAGGTATCATCATACTTTTGTACTTCTGTTGGAAAAATAACTTCAATTCTAGCTGTAGTGGCTCTTACGAGTGCCCGCTATAGCGGTGCGCTGCAGTCAAACGCCATGCTTTTATTATGCAAAGGTTGCAAGGCGGTGTATGGCCAACGAGATGCGGCTGACCGCTGCATGTCAACAATTGAAGCAGAGCATTCTACATGAAGTATGTTCGTTCTAGACGTACTAAGTATCGTTCAGTGGTAATATGAGCTATAGGTTTCTGATAATTCGGCTTTAGCTTGGATGCTGATAGTACGGCCTTACCAATTCGTGTTACCAGCTGCTTTTACCCATATTCATAGCACCTTCAAGGGGGCACATCCAAAACAGGTCAAAATTTTCGAAAATGCATCTGACCACTATGCATTATAGTATCTTCATCACTGAATCCGAAAATGTCACACTTGCCCCGACTAAATGCCTAACTTTGAAGTTATAGACCATACGCTAATGTGCCACTGATTGTAGATGATAAGTGGGAGCATTCATATATGAAACCACCGGTCTTATAGGTGAACCTTCTTTGTGTAACTTATAATAGCCATGGAGACGAGGTATTTGTGGGTTCATTATCTTGAGCTTGTATACGTCTGCAGGTGTAAAAATACTGTTACACGTAATCAAAGTATTCCTAACTTGGCGATTATATTCATTAGTTGGATCACGATTTAATATATTAAAACAACCATTTTCTAAAAAGACATTAATTTTGTTGTCATATTCTGCTCTAGTTGCTAAAACAATCGTATTACCTTTATCTGCCTTTGTAATAACTAAGTCATTTTCTTTAATTTTCCTTTTTATTGATTGTAATATTTTCCATTCAACGTTTTCTGCTTTTTTATCACTTTTTATGGTTGAGTTAAAGAGTTCATTTTGTATTTCTTTTTTTTTAATAGGTGTTTTATTGAAATATCATTTGTCGCTAAATCTAAATCAACTCCGAAATTTTCTATATCTGTTATTTTAATTTTTGATTTTGGGCAATATTTTGGACCCTTTTCTAGAAGCATGCATTCTTCCTTATTGAATATTACATCTGTAGTATTATGCACCCTTTTGTAGAATACGGTTTCTGAGTCCTGATTCATGGTACTGGGCGAAAAATCCTGTTTTTGTTTAATCAAATTATGTAACTTTCTTAGGTGACCTGCATGAATTTTTGATGAAATTTTCTTCGATATCTCATAAACTACTTGACAAAGGTTATCTATTTCTATATTATGTAATCGAAGGTGAAGTTCTGAATGAACGAATTTTAAGTGAGAACTTAAATTATCACGTTGGCAATACAATAATTTCATTTCCTTAAATAACCACCTTCTTTTGGTATCTTCAATGAGGAATTTAACATGCGATTTAATATTACTGGTTTTTAAATTGTTGTCTATATATTTCGGTAACACATTATTTCTTTTACATGCGCTATTAAACCACAAATTCTCACATATTTTTGTAAATTTCAGTTTAAGTTTCTTAAATAAGACGATGAGATCAGTCGTACTTACTGTTCTAATATATTTGATATTTTCCATCGTCGGCGCTTGGTAAAACTTCCAAATATTCATATTTTTAAAGAAAGAAACACTTGTACTGTTTTACTTATCACTTATAATTTATTAGGTACTTTGTAATTAGTAGCCTACCGGTTTCGCTTATACAGCATCATCAGGGCTAAAACTTAAACTACTCAACAATATTATTTTTGATGTGTAACTATAAATTCATTATAATGGGTAAATACAAAAAACTTTGATACGTTATACAACGGAGTTGCCCACTATAGATTATTTCACCACTAAATGGTGAAAAAAGTACCATTTTAGAAAATATTAAAAAAACATGTCAATTGCCTCCACTAATTAATTAACTATTAAATTAAATTTACAATTTTTTAAATATGTAAAACTTAATTATTTATGCTAAAATCAAATAATTAAAAGAAAAAATAATAATAATATAATAAATGCCCATGTCAAAATAACATTCGTGTCATAATAAAAATAAGTAAATTAATTATTTAAAGTTAAATTATTAAATTAAAAATTAAATTATTATATAAGAAAAATATCCCACACTAAAATAAATTAAAATAAACGGTAAAAGGTATGTCAATTTGAAATAAGCAGTAAGCAGTCAACACAATAATAAACTGTATAATTAGATTAAAATACTAGAATACATTTAAAAGGGGTGATGTATTAAGTTCCATCTGATCATTTAATAATTTAGGATTGTTTTTTCTTTCTCTCCTACCCTTATTACAGTAATGTAAGACCGCAAAATTTTTTGTTGGATTGAAAGTATGTAAGGCTGAGTATGTTGGACAAACTGGAAGGTCATTTTCAATAAGAGTTAAAGAACACATGAGAACTTGGCGTTCTGGTAAAGGGGGATCTACATTTGGTAAACATCTGAGGGACGAAGGTCATGTATCAAAGTTTTTTGTATCTACCCATTATAATGAATTTATAGTTACACATCAAAAATAATATTGTTTAGTAGTTTAAGTTTTAGCCCTGATGATGCTGTATAAGTGAAACCGGTAGGCTACTAATTACAAAGTACCTAATAAATTATAAGTGATAAGTAAAACAGTACAAGTGTTTCTTTCTTTAAAAATATGAATATTTGGAAGTTTTACCAAGCGCCGACGATGGAAAATATCAAATATATTCGCAGTGTAGTGGATAAATTTTTAGCCTAAATTGGATGATATGGACACCAACGACATGTGGTTTCAATAGGACGGCGGTACGTGTCACATAACTCATGCCACATTGGACATTCTGCACGGGCGATTTTAGGGCATAGTGAACTGGCCACTGAGATCGTGCGAGTTAACCCCGTTAGACTTTTTCTTGTATGGTTTTCTTAAGTCGCAGGTCTATATGAATATGCCACAAACCACAGCGGTCCTCAAAGCCAACGTAATCCATACCATCGGTCAAATTCAGCCTGATGAATGCGTGGTACCCACTGAAGCCGCGGCGGACATTTAAACGATGTCATATGCCGTACATAATGGCATCGATAGGCCTTTTAAACGAATAAATAATTTTAAAATAACACTTTGTTTTATTTAAATTTAAAGATAGGAAGCGCTTAATGAAAGACTCTATATAGTGCTTCTTAAAATTATGTTGTTATTTATTTTACTTTTCTTGTACAACCCTAACGCTTGAGCTGTGATGTAGGTAAATTCTGAACGCAATGGAATTGCGCTCTTGTGAGCGTAGTCATAAGGTATAATTTGGAATGCACCAGGTGCGTTGGAAATTTTGTAGGCTATTAAAATGGCGGCTTTCTTCGAGATCAAAAGGAGTGCAACTTCTGTACGTAGTACTATTATATATTCTGTGGTACAACTGAAGGTACTGAGCCATGTCCTTATTTTCAAGATTATCAAATCAAAACAAATTTATTATACAGTATGTATAGTTAAATAAACTTATCATTTTGAGGGATGAATTTAATGATGTGCAACTACCAACTGTTATTTCTATTCAATATGAATTGGACTATCATCATGATCTATAGACTATAAAACATTTAAAAACTTTGTGTCATCAAATACTTAATGGCGGCTTTTTTGTTTTATCCCAGAGACTTCGCTTTTAAATCTTCATGTTACTTGAGAAATACATTATGAAAAAACCTATAATACTTTTAAATTATTAAACTCATAAAAATTCGAACCCACTTATTTTCACCCAAAATTTGAGGGAGACCCCTTGAGTTGGGGGCCCTGATGTTTGTTACAATAATTCATCAACTAACTCAATTAAATGCTGATGTTTATAATAAAATATCTGAATTGGTAAAATGGAAAATATTCAAATGGGTTTCTTAAAAAATATATTTGAACGTAATATACAAAAAACTTTCAAAACATATTTTTGTCACTAATATCTTGGTCACGTAAGTCAATAGTTTTATTTTATTAATCATGTTAGTAATGTTTGCTATGTTACTTTCCTTTCAAAACATAGTTCTGTATCGATATGGTTGATGCAATCGCTATGATTTTTCAATGATAGTTATACAAAAAGACTCTTTGTAAGTACTAAAAGCGCTTTCAGAATATTTTGTAATTACGTGGCATTTATACAGGCTTTTAATTTATTCTTCGGAAAATGTTAATTAAAAATGTCGGAAGTTGACTTGTTCGGACTAATCAGATATAAGCATCTAATGTTTCTTTTCTGTTTATTTTATTTGAAAAAGATAGCAAACACTTAAAATAAATTTAGTTGGTGGATATTAGAATTACCATAATTAAATCTGTTAAAAAAAAAGATTTTAAGTTGCGACATGGATCTGTTCGGGCTGGCAACAAAGATTACAATACTGTTGGCAACACTGACAACAACGAATACTTTTCGAACATCTCTGTTTGTGCTTTGCGTTGTGAATTTGTTTTACGGTTTCTAATTTCTATTTAAAAAACGACAACTTGGACTGCATTTGGACTCTGATTTTGTTTCAATGGGTGCACAGTCAAAATAATGTCAAAATTGTATGAACAGTAGCGACTCTATCGTCAGACAACAGAGTCAAAATGACATCTGACTGTGACGTAGAAGATCAAAGACTACAGTGATGATCATAGTATATTATCTATAGTGATGATTACTGTCATTTTTGAATCTCGTGTCACACACATCCAGGTGATGTCGACATTGTTACTTACCAATAGACTATTTCATTTATTTCTATGGGACCCGAGAGATGGAGTAAAACTCATAAAAAATAAAAACATGTTGCTAAATTCGGAAATAATTTTAAAAAATATACATTTTGCAATTTGCGAAACAGAGCCATTACGATGAGTTTACGTCTTGTCAAGTTTATACTCGTTACTGTCGCTGTAAATTATTCGTATAATAACTTTGAAAACACTTTTAAGACCAAAAGTGTCAAAGATTTCAACACGTAACTTACCGAACGTAATCTATACCAAATAATAGTAAAAAAGTGGAAAAATCACAGACTAAAGAAATAATATTATCCCTGGAAGAATTACACAAACTCTAACCCCACAATATCGTGTTCGCCGGTGATATTAATACCAGAGATGTTAAATAATAATAATCTCATCTAATACACAGTAGTTTTAAATAAAGACTGTAATAAATTTAATAAACACTCACACTGATAAAACCACGCCGATGTTCAAAACACAAATGCTTATATCGTACATCACCAATGATCTTCTTGAAAATTAAATAACCTTAAGTTTTTTATTTTAAATATCATAA
The DNA here is from genome assembly GCA_002245475.1 of Calephelis virginiensis. Lineage (NCBI taxonomy): Eukaryota > Metazoa > Arthropoda > Insecta > Lepidoptera > Riodinidae > Calephelis > Calephelis virginiensis. The sequence continues at coordinate 11,603 of NJDC01000958.1, forward strand.
TAATAACAGGTGTAAGTATTTAAAGATGGAGGCAGGTTGATAAGGACGATTTTCTGTACATCACACACTCAAAAATATTGGTTACCGAATGTCTATATAGGCATTGACTATTAGTTTAAAATCGATGGTATTTAAAACCATGTTTTTTTTTGCTATAACATTTCAACCACAAACGTCTTGTTATGATTCAGAAATTATCACCAAATAAATAGATTTAGCCTTTTCGTTGTTTTCTTAAAACAGATTTTTTTATTAAGACGGTAAGCAAATTTTCATTTAATTATAATAATTAAAAAAAAGTATCTTCACGCCCATATCCCCGTAGTGGTAGGCAGAGGTACAACCAAGGCGCCCACGACTAGCCGAAGACACGAAGTCCCACAATGTGATAGGTGGCCTATCGCCAACCGGGCACATTTCCAATCCCAACCAACATTTTTTTTATTAGAAAATTGGAAAAATTCAATTTTCTTTTTGTTGGCCGATCCGGGATTCGAGCCCGGGACCTCATGCAGTCAAGTCCAACAACCGGACCGCTAGACCACAGAGTTAAAAAACGAACAAAAAAAACAATCAAACGGAAACATGCTAAACACTTTTTTGATTGGCAGTAATTTCTAAAACAATATTATTTATTAAAAAATACATATATCATAAAAAAAACAAATCGTCACGTAAATGTATTCAATAATAATCAAAAATCACAAGTATAATAAAATAAAATAATAAAAATAATCCAAGTTGCACAATGTTTGTGGGAACCAAGAGGTGGCGCTGTAAGATATTTCGGTTCCACAGAATTTGTACGATTTGTTATCGGAGTACTATAGTTGTTCTATGCACCCATCTTTTTAAAGTTTCTTGTCAAATGTGACTTTCCGAAAATTTAAATTTTAAAATTTCTCTGTTATCTTTTTGTAATTATTTTATATTCTTAAGTTTGTTGCCGCTGTTTTCTTGTTGCTTTTAATGTTGTGTTTTTAATTTTGTACCAACCACCATACCATATCATAAAATACCATACCATGTAACCGTATATTTTATGGTGATAAAATATATGGTTGGAAACTAAAATCGAGGTGTGCTTTCGGATATGATGAACTTAGTAAGTTTTTTATGACATAAATACCTACGTCAGTATCTTGTAGACCAGTCTTCGCCCGTGTCTGTAGATTATTTAGCCTCCTGGGAGAACATTTTAAAAAGACACTCACTTTCGCTAAAGTATATCAGTTTCAATATTATTTTCTGTGACTGCCCTTCGAGTAAAACTACTGCTAAGCCAAATTTTAACGTGGTTGGCTAACGAACGTCTGAAAGTTCAAAACATCTTTGCGAGGTGTCTTTTTCATTGTATTGAAATATTACTACATAAGTAAGTGTGTTGCATCCGTTTTTGGTTGATTGAGTCCAGAGTCCATAATTCCATATTAATATTAAATATTATTACTTTTACCAGCTACTTTATCCTCCGAACGACGTTATGATGGCAGGAATAGGTAAGGTGGTGGTACCGAGTCGCTACGACGCTCTACCACCTAGTGAGATGTTACGGTGTTAGTGATGGTAAGCCTATGCTTGCCTTTCACGAGCTGCCTGACAGGAAGACAAATGGTCTTTTCTGCAAAGGAGCTCAGACCAACACGGGGAAATCGTTGTTGGAAAGCGGCAATTGCTTATTATTAATATACTTTGTGTCTTTTAGGTGCTTTCATGCATTCAGTTCCGCACCCAATAAGTCATAGTTCATGGGCAGTAACTTTTCAAAATGGATATCCAGCTAACATGAATTACCACTTTGTTTTATATAAATTGATTTTAAATGCAAACAATATTGTGTGTCAGGAAAAACAGTACGTAAATCAAAGAAATAAACGATATTTAATGTAATTTTTTTGTAATAAATTAAAACTTCATCACATGCTTTTATGTTTTATTTAATTTTTTTAATAGTACATTGCGTAATTTTAAAGTTTTCAACCTTTTCAGTTTACGTACATATATATTACTGAAGAAGACAAAATAAACTTCATGCATATTTCATTATTTTTATAATATTATATACTTCTCTTTATATATAAGATAATGTAGTGTGGCTTTGCGTGCTGGTAATGATCACCGTGACAGTACATTCGTATTCGAATAAAATTTTAACATGAATAAGATAAAATGTACTGTTGTGGTGATAACTAAGTTACCAGTGTGCGCGTAGCCTTACAACAGCACGAAAATAAAAACATATTCTTCTTAGTATGTGTGAATACTCACACTAACACATTTAGTATAATTAATCTGTCACCAGATAGCGGTAGTTTCCATAGGTTTCGGAAATCGGCAAAGAGGTTTCACTTTTCCTTTATGGACAGTTAATTTACTCTTTATTTTGCTTTCTTACACGATTTACCCGGCTACCAGGGTCGTCATTGCTACGGAAATTTTGTTTGAATTACTAAGATTCTACGGTCTACGACATCGAAACCATTTCCTTAGTATAATCTACGGAAATTCGGAATGTCCTACCGGCCCAAGCCAAAAACTCCATCGCGTGTTAGTGTATCCGAACAAATAAGGGAAATCCCCTAACAACGATTCATAAATACTTAGCTTTGTTATGATTGGCGCTCGCTAGTTTCGTTTAGTACAACGTTCGTGTTTCTCTAGCTTAGATTAGATTTTGATTCGTTTGTTTGCATTGTGAATATTTGGACTTTGGTTTTGTTTGATAATTAAAGTGAAATGAGTGAAAGTGAAGCCGCTGGTCCTAACACACTAAAGAAACCTACTAAAAGGAAACATTATGCTCAAAAATATCAGCTTAAGTGGAAGCAAGATGATTTATTTAAAGAATGGATAGAATCTGTTCCTGATGATGTCTATAAAGCTGCCTGTAAATTGTGTAATACTAAAATTTCAAGTGAATTGACAACATTACGTCGTCACATTACGAGTACACAACACATGAAAGCGAGGCAGATTAAATCCACCACACAAGATTTAAGGAAATATTTTTCAAAACCATCTATCTCCTCAATCGGTAGATCTGTGGCTGAGGCGGAACTGAAATTGTGTGCATTTTTTGCAGAACATGATATTTCATTCTTGGCTATTGATCACCTGACAGCATAGCTGGGCACCGTTAATCAAATAGTTAACTTCGTTAATCGTTAGTCCGCTACAAAAGAAGTTAGCTTCGTTAAACGTTAAAGCGTTACATTTCGGAAGAATTAACGCAAGTTAACGTTTATCGTTAATCCGTTAATATGTGTAATATGCAATATGTTATATGCAATTTTGCATTTTTGTATCGTTGCGTTAGTGAACTTATAAAACTTGTTGGTTTAGGTTCTGGAAGTTAACAGGTTAGGTTAGATAACGCACCAAAAGACTTGCTTTCGACAAAATGTAAAGGAATCATGTTTGAAACAAATAAATTTACTATACATTTGTCCACTTTGGTTTGGGGTACACCGCTGCCAGTAGCTGCAATCCCGAACGATTCCCCGATGCTCAGCTGTCGACCCTGTTGTATTCTTCTTTAAAAAAAAACAAGTATCTTCACACCCATATCCCCGAAGAGGTAAGCAGAGGTACCAAGGCACCCACGACTAGCCGAAGACACTAAGTCCCACAATGTGATAGGTAGCAAGCCTTATCGCCAACCGGGCACATTTCCAATCCCGACCAACATTTTTTTTATTAGAAAATTGGAAAAATCCAATTTCCTTTTTGTTGGTCGACCCGGGATTCGAACCCGGGACCTCATACAGTCAAGTCCAACACCCGGACCGCTAGACCACAGATCTTCTTTTAACGGGATTAGGATTACTGCTACTTGTGCTATCATCATCGTCAGAATGAGTTCTCCTTTTTGTCTTGCCTCGGTTAGAGCTTGTCTTAACAATCTCTTCAAACTGTACGTACTTTGACTCATGTACCCTTCTTACATGTTGTTTCAAATTATTCAAGCTTGATACATGAACTTTTATTTTGGTGTCTTTCGGCAAGCATCGCTTACACGCAAAAAGTATTTGCTGGCCCGAGCTGGATACAAATTCCACATACTCAGTCAAATGTGGCCATGGATTCTCACAAGGACCGCTGAAATCCGATTCCATGTCTTCCATGATGTGTTTTTAATTACTACACTGCACAGTACACTTTTTCTAACTAACTTACATTTATTCTTTTTTATCAACACTCAAATGATCACTGACAGTAATTTATAATAACAACAAACAAAACATTCGTCTCTAAACACTGGCGCTAAGTATAATGAAATGATCAAACGAAAAAATATCTTCGCAGTTTTCTCACTCGCATTTGCCGGCAAAATATATCTAAGGTCGGTTTTTTCTTAGGAGTCCAATTTGGTAAACAACAATGGCGGAACAGTGACATTAGGAAGCCGTAGATAATGAATAGGGTTGGGAATTATCAAATGACCGAATGAACAAGAATGACATACTACCGTGAATGAATGATATTTATTGGCCAATACTAGTATAGTAATTTAGTAGATAGTAGTGCTATATATATAGTAGTAATATCATACTCACAAATTACTTAATCGTAGCAAGCTACTGGTTGTACTGTAAAAATAATAATTGTTACAAAACATTTAAAGAATCACATTCTGTAAAGTTTTTTTGTGTTTAATACTATGATAGCATCATTTTGTGTAGAAAAGTAAAAAACTTACCGAAAGACCAAAAAAGGCGGCACTACTGTGATTATAATGGCGAAAGAAATTTATATAAATTTAATGTGTTAAAATGGTAAATCCGAAACAAATTTTAATGTTAAACGTTCATTCGTAACGTAAACTAACGTAAATTCATATTGTATTTAGTGCATACCATCATCGGTGTGAAACTTCGATGTTTTTTTATGATATGCTGTTTGTTTACGTAATTGGACTTTAAAAAAAAACAGACTGTATAGGTTTACATTTGTTTTTATGAAATGTATTGCTTCTTTTTTATTTTGAAACTTATTTCGAATTAATAATTAAAGCACCAATTAATAAATATAAATTAAAAGTTCTTCTAGTTATTAAAACTATTCCATAACATAAAAAAAATGCTAAACTGGTCGTTGCTTAACTTAAAGAGTGGCCAAATTATTGTTAATCTAGCGAACAACAAGATCCAAACGACATTGAAAATCCTAACACTTTAACACGTTCTCCGTAAAAGTATTCGTAAATTATACGTAATATTATAACATATTCAAAACAACTTTATTGCTAAAACTATAATCTACAACTGAGCTTTATAACTATTAACATTCTACGTTTTTTACTTTTTGGGGTTCCATAAAGGAAAGTTTTTCCCCAAGGAAAAACACATTGTATGTTTCGATAATTTTACTTAACACTTGAATTTATCTTGTTGCATTGCTGGAATATCACAATCTAACATTTTATTTTTTTTCGACTGATTTTTAATTATTTCTTAAAGTGCGCAAATAGATTTCATTTTCCAATGTTTTTTTGCAAATTTTATGTGTTAAATTGATGAATCCGAAACAGATTTCAGTGTTAAACATTCCGTAACTAAGTTTTGTATGTGTAAAACCAAAAACATTTAGTTCAGTGTGTAAGATTAATGTAAAACTTTGATGTTTTTCTATCAAGTGGTGTTTGTTTACCAAATTGGACTCCTAAGGAAAAACAGACTTTAGTTTTGTTTTTCACGCGCCGCCCAGCACTTGTCGTTCGTTTCATACTTGTCTGAACCTGTTTTTCGCGCCGCGCTGCGGTGCCGTGCGGTAAATAGTAGGCATTAATAATAATAATAATAATAATCTTTATTTCGGACTTTTCTTTTTTGTAACAATCCATAGTGTTAGTTTAAATCTTATGCCTAATGTTAGTACAAATTTTATTATTTC
>NJDC01000958.1:17657-35170 GCA_002245475.1 Calephelis virginiensis
CGCTTGGGACTGGTTGACTTGTTGCTATCTGCACGGACGTATTTTTGCATTGGGGAGACAAGGACGGCATGATTTCGTTTTGCTGCGCATCCGCGCCTCGGCAATCAGCTTCGTTCGCACGTTCGTTCGGACGCAGTTAATTAGATTAACGATTAACGGATTTCTGCATAATAACGGAAGTTAACGTGTCCGTTAACATTTTAAAAAGTTAACTTAAAAGTTAATTCGTTAATCAAAATGTTAACTTCGTTAATTAACGATTAACGGATTAACGAGTTAATGCCCAGCTATGCCTGACAGATCTTCTGAAAGAATGTTTCCCAGATTCCAAGATAGCTGGCGAGATAAAGTTGAAAAAAACTTAATGTACCGCTATTGTCAAAAATGTAATTGCTGATAGTCATAAGCAAGAGTTGGCCGATAAAATAAAATCAGAAAAGTTTAGCGTCTTAGTAGATGAATCCACGGATATATGCACAATTAAGACAATGTGTATCCTTGTTAAATTTTATGACAAGAATATTGGACTTATTGTAACCTGGCTGTGGAGTTTGGTTCCAATTTTCGGAGAGAGTGATGACTTTGAAGCTGCGTCACGCGGTGCTACTGCGGAATCGTCATTTTGTACGATCATCATATCTTTTGAACATGAAGGTATCCCATTACACAATTTAATTGGTTTCGCATCTAATGGATGCAACGTTATGATAGGGCAATACAATTCTGTTGCAAGTGGATTACAACTACAGTCGCGTGCAAGTAAATCGACTCAAGTCTCAAGTGCGAATAAAAAATGATATAACTAAAAAAATACTTATTTTACCTCTATATAATGTTTTACATAATTAAAGCCTAGTAATTAGGCTTTCAAATGGTAGCATAATATCAGTAATTTAAATAAACACTTGTACTTAGAATGCAACTGAACGCAACCTCCCGTAAACTGCTCTGCGCTATATACACAACTTGCTCGACACAACCCCCTATAAAAACCCTCTGTAATCGTTTTTTCTTATCAGTCGCTCATTAGACGTTGACCTGAACACATCTCTGCAAATTAAAGCCGTCATTTGAAGAAAATTATGGATACAATACCTGAAGAAGCCGCTCAAGTCGTTGCCTTATTGCAAGAAGGGTTGAACCAGCGAGAAGTCGCTCGTCGTTTAAATATGAGTCAGTCCGCTGTCTCGAGAGTATACAGAAGGTTTCAAGAGACTGGTGCCTTCACTCGGAGGCCTTATACCAGCTGACGCCAGTGCACCTAGGAGCGTGACGACCGGTTTTTGGTCTCGACCTCTCTCCGAAATCGACACCTTACCGGCGTAGATGTGCAGCAGGAGCTACGTCAAGTTCGCGGGGTGACTGTCAGTCAGTGTAACATAGATAGACTTATGAAACCCTTTCTTTTAACTTTAAAACCTAATAATCTATTTCTTTATTCTTAATCAATTATAAGAAACTCTTTGTCTAAATATAAACAACATGGTCATTGTTTGCTCATAGGCGGCATCAAAGAACATCCTGTTGTTCAACCCCTGACCCGGGATCTCTATTAAAAATAACAAAGAAACCTTGTCTAATTAATATTCATATTAATAAACTAACGCACACAGAGATAATGTCTAATACATACATTATCACACATACAAAGCTTCGATTTAGATAAAACTAAATACAAACTTAAAGCATACGCAGTTGTCCTCCAGACATAACCGAGTAGTATCGTGGTTCCAAATAGGCTTAATTTATAATTAAATTATATTTTATATTTTTATTAAATAAATATTTTTAAAAAGCCATTTGGTGTTTGCACTCGTAACAATTGGCGCAGTCGGTAGGATAAGATTCCGAATTGAATCATCTGCAGCCAAACGCGTCGCGAGAAAATCTTCGATCATATCTCGAGATCCAGTCGTCGCCGCCGTCTGCAGCCCAGCCGAGAAGCAGCCGCACGTTGCTGAATACAACGAGGTTCGCAAGAAATGAAGACAGTAGCAGTAATCCTGTAAGTCATTCATAATATTCTCGTGCTTTTTAGGGTGTGATTCTTTTCCTTCTCCTGGTGATATTCCCTTGAGTATCACTATCCTTTTATACTTATCAAAATTTGGCTACGATCGCAAAATAATCCAAAAATGGCCCATGATACTAAATCCACTTCAAAAGACACTGCCAGCCAACTTAAGAATGTGGACGTCAAAATAGAGCCCTTGGTTCCTACTAACCAATTATTAAATTAAATCCCTACATTTAGTGAAAATACTCATAATTTAAGTTTATTTATGAAACAATGCCGCTATGCAAAATCCCTAGCGTGCGGATTTCAAAATAATATACTACTTCCTTATATTCTCGGGCGACTAGAAGGCAAAGCCTCTAGTTTTGCGAATAGAAGAGATTTTGACGACTTAGAACACTTTTTAGATGAAATTCAAAAACAATTTGGAAAAAATAGAAGCATAAGTGAAATCTTATTAGAACATGCCAGACCAAAGGGATCTGTCATGAGATTCGTTGAATATTTCGATAATTTAAGAAACGAACTTCTTTCTAATACCGAACTTGTTAATGATAAAAGCGGAATAATTAACTAAAGAGTACGATAAACTCTTAATGAATAACTTCTTGATCGGGTTAGAACCCCAATTTTATAATAAAGTTCGAATATGTAGGCCCTCAAACATAGACGACGCCTTCAAATACGCGCTTGAAGAAGAACGAGCTTTAGATTTTTATAATAAACACCATAAACGTTATAGTGAACCTAGTACTTCTAATAAGAGTCGCGTTTATGACCGAAGTTTTAATAAAATAAATAACTATGATAAACCAAACAAATCGGATTCAATAAATCCAAATATAACCGCTAAAAGCAACAGTGTGAACAGATTTTATTCCCATTGTAATATTAAAGGCCATACTATAGAGTATTGTCGGAAATTAAAATCCAGTTCTAGTGAAAAATATAAAAATAATAACACTAGCCAGGATAAGAAAATAAACTCTTTAAACTTAGAGACGGAAGATGTGACCGAGCAGTCGTCTTCGGAGGACAACGACGAAGAAGCAGAGATGCTAGTGAACCGGCTCGATCTGTAAATTTATCTCATATAAACAATATTATTAAAAATAACAAATCTAATTTAATGTGTATGAGACATAAAATCGGTGAGACTACGGTAAAATTTTTAGTCGATACAGGTGCCGCTATTAGCACAATCAAACCTGAAATATTGTCTAAATTAGATTATATAAAGACATACAAAGAAAAAATCGAAATTAAGGGTATTAGTGACCAAAAACTCGAAATTTCAGAATATACAGAATTACCAATAAAAAACAATATCTCACATAAATTTTATATAGTTTTTATTAATATTCCCTACGATAGAATAATAGCAATTGACTTTCTTAAACGATTTAAAGCTTCGATTGATACCAATAAGAAAGAAATAAAATTATTTATGCCAAAAGAGGAAAAAAATCAATCAAAACCTCAAATAAATAACATTTTATTAAAAGCAAGAACGGAACAAATTATCCCCATAAAAATCATTAACGTTAAGCAAGGTGACTGTTTAATTGAGAAATTTAGTTTAAAATCTAATAAGATCCTAATTCCTGAATCTATCATTAAAGTCGATAATTTTATAGGATATACATCCTGCATAAACTCGTCTTTTAAAGATATTGAGATCGCGATACCCGAAACCAACGCCTCTAATATCGAGATAAAGGAACTATTGTTTAATTCAAAACGAAAATCGGGCTTAGATCGTGATCAACTAATTAAAGAACAAATTCGTACGTCGCACTTAAATAAAGAAGAACGCGATAATATATTAAATATATGTAAAGAATTTAAAGATATATTCCACCTTGAAGGAGATAAGTTCACGTTCTCAAACATAATTAAACATAAAATAGATACCGGTGATTCTTCACCCATATACACAAAAGGTTATCGTTACCCTCACGTCCATAAAGAAGAGGTTAAAACCCAAATAAAAAAATTATTAGCCCAGAAAATTATAAGACCTAGTCATAGTCCTTATAATTCTCCGATCTGGATATGGATAGTCCCAAAAAAATCGGATGCTAGTGGAAAGGTTTAATGGCGTATGGTAATCGACTACCGCAAACATAACGAAGTCACTAAGGCTGATAAGTACTCTATACCTAATATCGTTGATATACTTGATAAATTAGGAAAAAGCAAATATTTTTCAACCCTAGATTTGGCAAGTGGTTTCCATCAGATTGAAATCCAGCCAAAGGATATAGAAAATACGGCATTTTCAACGGAAGAAGGACATTTTGAATACACCAGAATGCCCTTTGGTTTGAAAAACGCACCTGCTACGTTTCAGCGTGTCATGGACAATGTTCTTACAGGCCTTACTGGAGACCATTGCCTAGTTTATTTAGATGACATAATAGTCTATGCATCATCCCTTCAGGAACATGAAATTAAACTGAAAAATGTACTGAAATAATTAAGGGAATACAACCTGAAACTTCAGCCAGATAAATGCGAGTTCTTACGAAAAGAGGTCGCATACCTGGGTCATATCATCTCGGATGAAGGCATTAAACCTAACCCTGATAAAATAAAAGCTGTAAAACTATTTCCCCAGCCTAAAAATACCAAATCAATAAAGGCTTTCCTGGGTTTAGTTGGATATTATAGAAGATTTATCCCAAAGTTCTCAGATATCACAAAACCTCTCACTAAATTGTTAAAGAAAAACGTTAAGTTCATATGGAACGAGGATTGTGATAAAGCATTGGAAACCTGTAAAAGCTAATTAACTACAACTCCGATATTGCAATATCCTGATTTTGATAAAGGTTTTATTTTGACTACAGACGCATCACAATATGCAATAGGTAGTATCCTATCACAAGGCAAGTTAGGCGAAGACAAACCAGTCGCATATGCATCGCGAACACTTAACGACACTGAACAGAGATATTCCACAATCGAAAGAGAACTATTAGCTATAAAATGGTCAATTAAGCATTTCAGGCCATACTTATTCGGTAGGCAGTTTACAATAGTAACAGACCACCAACCCTTAACATGGCTCTTTTCGGTAAAAGATCCTGGCTCTCGACTAATCAGATGGAGGTTAGAGTTAGAGCAGTATGATTATAAAATAATTTACAAACCAGGCAAAAGTAATCAAAACGCGGACGCCTTATCTAGACCGTGTATTAACGTTATCCATAATGATGACATCATGCTAGACTTTCGTCAACAGATGCTATCCGGTACAGTTGTACCAATATACATCAACGAGCTCACAGACTCAGTTTTTTATAACGACCATAAAAATATAGTATTGTTTTTACCATGCGATTTAAATAGAAATAATGAGGTCTGCGACACATTATTTATCTATTTCGGGTCCTCCCTAAACGAGTTAACACCTGCATTAAACGAAGTTATATTATTTCCAGATCCATATATTAAAGACAAAACTTATTTTCTTTGTTTTAACAGAATTAATCATACAGATTGTGAAGAAAATCTTAATTTATTTAGAACTCTAATAAATTTAAAATTCACATTATTAGACATGAACATAGAAAATGATACCTTATACATTAACATCCCAGTCACATCGTCGCATGAACGAGAGTACGACTTAGATATAGCGAAGCAACTCTTATCATATATTTTTTATGATAGAACATACACATTTAATATATGCGAGCTTACTAATCAGATAATCAAACCTCCTTACGAGCAACGACAAAAAATTATATCTTATTACCACGATTCAAGGTTCACAGCTCATAAAGGAATTGATGAAACTATAAGACGCATTAAACAAAAATACGATTGGCCTAATCTAAATAAAGAAGTAAAAGAATATATAAAAACTTGCGAAACATGTCAAATTAATAAAATAGACAGGCGTAATTGGACACAACCTTTTATAATAACCTCTAGTGTTACTAAACCACTAGAACGTGTAAATTTAGATATCGTTGAAATAGGCGAAAGGAATCGTAAAATTTATGTCTTAACCATTTTAGATGAGTTAACAAAATTCTTAGCAGCATATATATTAAAAGAAAAAAGCACTACGGAAGTATCCAAGTTATTCTTGCATTACTGCCAACATTTCGGTATTCCCCTTCGATTTCACTCAGATTTAGGAGCAGAATTTATATCCAAAGCCATGAAAAAAGTATGTAGTACGTTAGATCTAGAAAAGACAGAAGCACTTACTCAATTTCCCCATTCAAACAGAGGAGTAGAAAGAGTACACGCCACCATCAAAGACACAATGAGATGTCTAGTAACGGGATCTCAAACCCCTTGGGAAACAGCCCTTAATATTTCTGTCATGACATACAATAATTCAAAACATAGCTCAACAGGATTTACTCCTTTTGAGTTAATGTTTGGCGAAACGCGAGATCACTTAAGAAAGGTTACGACCGATAGAACAACGGATTTCTATTTTAAAACATTATCTAGTAAACTAAATAAAATACATAAAATGGCCGCAGAGACTAACATTAAAAGTAAAGAAAGAAGTCTCGAAGTTAACGATTTAGTCTTATGTAATGATAGAAAGAAAACAGGAACTCGGATTAAATGGACCGGACCTTATAAAATAGTTAAATTAACCACCAGGACCGAAAGAAACAAATTATTAACGGTATCAATAGATAATATAAAACCATTTTTCTCTCGTTCTATTACAGGTTCGCTACAGCGACCCTCTACATCGTCTACGGCAACGTAGCACTTATAAAAAAAACCCTGGGTTATTATATAAATCTATATAAATTATATAGATTTAACTAAAAATACAAATTTTAATGTTCTTGTACGGGACCACGAAAGTTGAATTTTAAATGTTTCATAATTATGTTAATATAAAAATTGTTTGTATAGTAGTAGATACAAAGTCTAAAAATGAAAATTTTCATAAATTTTCAATACTAGTGTGCTTTTTGTTTTTTTTTTAAGTATTTTTTCTTTTTGAATAAAGGTTGGAAAATACTCAAATCTTTTTCGAGTATAATTTCCAATCTAAGACGGGGGGTGTAACATAGATAGACTTATGAAACCCTTTCTTTTAACTTTAAAACCTAATAATCTATTTCTTTATTCTTAATCAATTATAAGAAACTCTTTGTCTAAATAAAAACAACATGGTCATTGTTTGCTCATAGGCGGCATCAAAGAACATCCTGTTGTTCAACCCCTGACCCGGGATCTCTATTAAAAATAACAAAGAGACCTTGTCTAATTAATATTCATATTAATAAACTAACGCACACAGAGATAATGTCTAATACGTACATTATCACACATACAAAGCTTCGATTTAGATAAAACTAAATACAAACTTAAAGCATACGCAGTTGTCCTACAGACATAACCGAGTAGTATCGTGGTTCCAAATAGGCTTAATTTATAATTTAATTATATTTTATATTTTTATTAAATAAATATTTTTTAAAAAGCCATTTGGTGTTTGCACTCGTAACATCAGTGGACAGTTAGAAGAAGGTTGAAAGAAGCTAACCTTACTCCGAAAAGACCCGCTACAGGCCCGAAGTTGACCACAGCTCATCGTCAAGCACGGCTTCACTTTGCTTGAGAGCATTTGGATTGGAGCATAGAGCAATGGCAGTCAGTCCTGTTCACAGATGAGACGAGGATGTGTCTCCATGGCAGCAACAGGAGAGGTCGGGTATACCGTCGTCCCGGTGAACGGTTTTCACAGTGCTGCTTTGTGGAAACCGTTGCATATGGTGGCGGATCTTGCATGATGTGGGCCGGAATTTCCTTAGAAGGCAAAACGGAGCTTGTTTTCGTTCCTGGGGGAGGCCGGGGAGGAGGTCTGACCAGTGATCGTTACATTGAAAATGTTCTACTGGATCAAGTTGTCCTTTATCAAGGCTTTATTGGAGAAAATTTCATCTTGATGTATGACAATGCCCGATGTCACACTGCTCGGGCCACACGTGATTTCCTGAACGAAGTTGGAATTCACACTATGCATTGGCCACCGCTCAGCCCCGATTTAAATCCCATTGAGCACATATGGGACGAGCTCAAAAGGAAAGTTAGAGCGAGGAATCCAGCTCCGACAAACATCAATGAGCTCAAGACTGCGTTGGTAGAAGAGTGGGGTCGAATACCACAATCATCCATTAAAAAGTTGATAAGGTCGATGAAGAATCGCATGAGAGCAGTATTCAGAGCTAGAGGAGGAAATACCAAATATTGACACGAATATTTTTTTTATTTTACGAACATTTTGTTTCATTTAAACACAATAACCCCATACTGTGAAATTGTATGAATTTTCAACATTTTTTACATTATCATTGGCATTAACCTTTTTTACTAAACTACTGAATCGATTTTCATGCAACTTACACCATTTTAAATCTCAATTACTAGGCTTTAATTATGTAAAACATTATATAGAGGTATAATAAGGCATTTTTAAGTTATATCACTTTTATGCGCACTTGAGGCTTGAGTCGATTTACTTGCACGCGACTGTATTATCCCGGCATTACAATTTTCAAATGTATTTGTCATTCGTTGCATTTATGTGCCAGTGAAGCCTGCAAAATGCTACCTCGCCGCTGTGAAGATCTTGATTTTTTTAAAATAGTTCCAAACGTCAGGCGGAGTTTGTAGAATATCATTTTTTTATGGAAACCAAAGTACACAAAATATTACACCCAGCACAGACTCGTTGGTATCCCATTAGACAATTTAATTGGTTTCGCATCTGATGGATGCAACGTTATGTTAGGGCAATACAATTCTGTTGCAAGTCGATTACAACAATTATCCCGGCATTACGATTTTCAAATGTATTTGTCATTCGTTGCATTTATGTGCCAGTGAAGCCTGCAGAATGCTACCTCGCCGCTTGTTGGTTATCTCTTTTGATGGTCGTAGGAAGAATATTAGAACAATACGAAAGCCTCAAATTATTTTTCAATGCAAAATGGTTTGAGGAACGGATCGTTAATGCGGAAACAATACACAGAGATCTCTTAGATCCGTACACTTATATGTATTTTTTTATTTTTACAATGGGTGTTGCCAAAATTTGTTAAATTAACATCCTGAAATTACGGAGTTGGACGATCAGATGAGATTAATGGTTAAGGAGCTCCTGTATACTTTTATGGACAGAAATCATGTAAACCAAACACCTTTGAATGAAATTAGGCCGGAGGAATCCAAATTTCATATACCTAGCGTTTATCTTGGCGTAAAAATCATGAAAGAAATGGAAAACGACGAAGTTAGAAATGACAGAGAAAAACTTGCAGACTTTCGTGAAAAAACAAAACTGTTTCTGATCACCAGCTGTCAACATGTTTCAAAAAGATATGATTTTAACAACAAGCTTCTGCCATTGCTGAAACATCTTTCCCCAGAAAATGCCATCATAAGTGTGACAAGGCAAGAATTGCCATCACTTCTACCAGTAATAACAACAGTACCGCTGATTCTTAAGGAAGAACACGAAATGCAAGTTGTAGATGATAAGTGGAGAATTCTTCCTTATATAAATACATTTTCAGAGTTAGAAGCGAGTAAAATGCAAGTAGATGAGTTCTGGCACACTATATTGATAAAAACAGACTGCAAACACTTGGCAAAATTTGTCCTAGCAATCTTATCCCTACCTCATTCTAATTCAGATTATGAACGACTGTTCAGTTATGTGAATAATATTAAAAAAAAAAAGAAAGAAATTAATCACATCTACAATAAACGGGCTATTGTTAACGAAGCAGTGCGTCAGTAATTATGGAAGGAGTGATTGTAGGAAATTTATGCCAACTGAGGATATGTTACTCAAATCAAGAGATAAAAAAAGTACGAATCGTCTCAAAATGAAAGCATAAAAAAATTATATGATTAAGACAATTTGTTTTGGTTAATAATTATAGATAAATGTTGATTTAAAAAAATATTTACTCAATAAAATTCTTTGCTACGGAAATCGAATATTATTTTCCCTTAGAAACATGGATTTTTTTCCTAACAAACACGGCAATCGAAATTCAACGCTGACAACACTGTTGGCTACGCAAATTTTAAACTCCTCCTACCAAAGAGTAAAGTAAAAAAAAAGAAGAGTGCCAGCTCTAACCTGAAATTGTCAAGTATGGAAAGTGGCACCTCTGGTAGCTGTTGAAGAACGCTTTAGCGTCAAAATGTCATTAACCCTATTGCCCATGTTAGTGACCTTAGTGACCCTGTTTTCTAGTTCCAATTAAGTAGAAATCACACTGCACCGAATTCCGCTCCGCTGTGCGGTGATGCGGATTTTAACTTTGACATATCGCTGCACAGAAATGTAGGTAGTGGAGGTATTCTGAGCGGTTTTTGTATAAAAATCAATTTTTAAATACAAAGTTAAAATCCGCATCACCGCACACCAGTACGGTGTCCGGTGTAGTGTGATAACTGATATCCACCTAATTATTGTAAACATATGTTGTTACTGTTTACAATTTACTAAGTGTTATGCCTAATTAAATATTTACCTGCATATAATATTTTCTGTCTAGCATCAACAGGTCTAAATTAAAAACAACAAAAAAATAAAAATGTATCCAATGGCAAGTGAAGACAGATTAATGATGTATGTGGTAATTTAATTAGCAATTTTTATGTACATCAACACTGAATTTAAATTTCAACACCCAGATTAGAGAATAACAATTTTAAATTCAATGCTGATTTAACAGTTTAAATTAAACACAAAATATTTGAGATTCAGATTTTATTCATTACTTCATGACAAGATTACATTCTTACATCTTAAAATTCCTATCAAACTTCTCTAGCCGCACATTTGGAAATGTAATATTGAAATAAATATTTAACATAAATAAGATGATAAATACATATGCACTTACATATATTTATTCTTTTCTAAATTTATGTTTTGTGTAATACTCCTGAGCAGCTTTTTTTATATTATCTTCCATCCCATCGTAAACAATTTTACCAGATAGTATTCTGTTCACAGACCTGCACCAACTGAATATTATAATATTAATAGTAATGTCGATAAAGTATTTTAGTAGTTCTTCTTTGTGGGTGTTACAATCTACAAAAGACATATCAATAAAACAACCTACAACAAGTTTTATTCTTTCTTTTAAATTCGGTTTTTCACAATCACTTTGTAAAAATGCTATTGTTGTGTTTTGAATATCTTTAAAGCATTTTTCTAACTCTTTTGAAGGATAACAAAGCCAATTTTTGTTTTTGTTATATTCTTTTGACCTTATAAAGGCATTACCAGCAGTATTTTGTGAACCACCTAAAGACTCACGACATTTTTTACACGACTTAACAATATTCTGCAAACATTTACTTAAGACCCAACCGCAAACATGACTTCTTTTTTTCTATACCATCATCATTATTATTTAGTATGTTCATTGTACGAAGTGGATTTTCTATGACAATGTGTTGGGATTGAGGTTTGTCACTAGTGTCACTAGTATTTACTAATGATTTTAAACAAAAATTGGAATCTTCCTCACAATTAGATCCGATAGAGTGAGGTGTATTGAAATTATTTAAAAGGACAGTTTTAAAAGCCCCTTCAAAACCAACACAGTTAATATTATTATTTCTAAAACCCATACCTCTAATATTACCAAAAAAATTCTCGATTGGGTCTTGGTTAAAGTTTCTTGTAAGCATTGTTTCAAAAGAATATTTATTATGCAATAAAGTCCAAATTGCCTGAAATCCTTCAATAGTTTTGATGAAGTTTGTAACACTGTGTACTACTTTTTCAACCATATCTCCATTACTTTTTTTTGCAAAAACTTGACACTTTTCAACATTTTTAAAGCATCTATTCATAGTTTATGATGGGGGAGTTTCTTTTCACTGCACATTTATGTATTTTTCCATGTGATATATTAAATGTCGAACTATTTAACGAATCAAATAGCTTGTCAATTACTAGAACAAAATAATCTGTCGACATTCTTCAGGTGTATTACCTTTCCCAGACATATGTTCGGTGGCTACAGCAAAACTATGGCTAAATATCTGAGCTGCGTGTTTAACTTTAATTTTTTTCATTTTTTGTTCATACATATGTTCATCAGTAATTTTATAAAGAAATCTCAACTCTCCACACATTTTATCTGATTCATATACTTTTTTAAAATAATCCCATTTCACTAACTTCAATGTGTTTGATTTTTCATCGAAGTAGTGCATGTCTTTAGTTAGAAGATTGTTTCGTAACCCTTTTAAAAGATGGGGAACGTCAAAAAATGGTATTATTTTTTTCCATTTACTGTGAACATATTTTCACGCCACTCTTTTCCTTCCCTAAGATATTTAGCCTTAGCATCACTGACTAAAGAGTTGATACAACTAACATTCAGTGTTCTTTGATCACACACTGTAGCAATTAGTTGTAAACCTGTTTCTTGGACATTTTTAATAACGTCTAATATTATATTTTTTAATTGGTATGTTTTCATATTCTGGGAAAAGTAATAACTAACAGGCTGTTTAAAATTTGCCTTAATACCTTTAACCATAAACACTAACGCATGATCGGCTATTTTTGAAGATTTCTTGTGACCATCATACTCGAAGCCAATCAGGTCATCTTTCTGCACATTATAATGTACTTGTGGAGACAAAGCCATTTCGTCGAAAATTAACGTACATAGTCTTTGTTCTGAACTCAATTTGGAAACGGAATTTTTAAGTTCATCAAAAAGACACATGTTAATGCCACATCTCCAGCTTAACTTAAGACAGTAATGTTTTCAAAATTTTTCTGGATGGCAAAGTAAAATATTTTGCAAGAAGTTTGTAGCCCCTGGGACTTCTTTTATAAAGAGACAGTGCAAGTATCTTCTCATCTACGGAATATCTTCTTCCTTTGCTCTTCTTTTTCGTTTGAGTAAACTGAATTTTTGTAAAAAATTTTGAAGCATCAGTCATACCTTCAACAACTTTATTAAAAGCATGAGACATAGACATTTTTTTAGCATTTTTTAACCGATCCTTAAAAAGATTTTTCTTCAACTTTAGGCGGCAAATTTCATTTTTTAACTTTATTATTTCTTTTTTATTACTGAAGTGTGTCGACCCTGAAATTAATAATCACATTAAGAATTTATAATTACGAGTATACAAATAATTATGTTATCATGAGCAACTACTAATTGCACACTAAGTCAAAATAGCATAATTTTGTTTAGTCATTTTTATTTTACACGGACGTGTAACAGATAGTCATATCATATTATATACATACATAAATATCTTCACGTCAAGTCCCTTACAGGGTAGGCAGAATATCAAGTGCCAGAGCTCATGATCCCGACAAACCAGTCTAGCTTCCTTCACATTCATTGCCCTTTTCATACAAACACGCCGGTTTTGGAGACTCTTGACACCACCCTCGGATAATATCCAAGTGATCTGATCATGGAATGTCAACCTTGGTCTCCCCGGGTACCTAAAGCCATCCACATTTGCATTGTATATCTGCTTTGTCAATCTGTCATTCTTCCCAGACGTCAAATCATATTATAATATATAAGCTATTACTTTACCTATGTAGGCAAAAAACATTGCTCTTTTTTTTGAGTAAACTAATACATGTAGCACACATATGCATTTTAATGTACATTCACCTGTGTTTGAAATAGCTGTAGAAGTAGATGGTCTCATTGAATGTACATAACTAGGCGGACATGAACTGACAGAAACAATATTTGCTCCTGTAAACAAAGTCATGTCAGGTAAGGGTCTTGAGTAAAGCGGCGGCTTCGTTACTCAAGCTCATCTAGTTGACGGCAGTGAGGAAATAGATGATACACTAATTTCTTCATTGCCCTTTTCATGGTTATTTCATTTGTGCACTTTCACTGAACAAAATTGATCTAATTCCCACCTAAATTATCCAATTTCAGTCAGTATAAACAAGAAATTCAAATATAATGAAAAAATTACGATCATCTTCATTCACGATGGCGCCAAAACTCTCAGGTGAAGTTAGGCGTATACTCAAATCCTACAACCAACAAAGCGGTCAAATATAAATATGATGTAAGAATTAAGGGTAATTTAATAATATTTAGATTCCTATAAAATTGGATTTTTTTACTGATTGCAACTTTGAAATGACTGTTTCTGAGTACGACATCTAGTATTTTATCCTCCTCAGTCCCGCGTATATTTTTGTTCGTATTTTTTGTAAAAAGTGGTAACCATGGACAATATATATATATATATATATATATATATATATTTCTAGGTTTGTTAAGACCCCAGGAAAACAAAAATTATGCGGAAAATGCTCTTCCAATATGTCGCCGTACGGCGACATCAGGTCTCAATGCTTTAAAAAGTTGAAAAAACTCCATATATTTTCCGAAATATTTTATTCAAAAAGTAATTACAGTAAGCAACTGAAATAAAAAACAATGTTATTGGTTGGGACAAAGAATCGTTACTTTCATTCGTGGTAGTTTTTATAGCAGTTTCTCCCCGAAACCATGCATAATATCACATTGCAAGTAGGACATTGATGTCTCGCTTTGTTAGACTTACATTTTGGCATCCTGCAGCGGTTTGGTGTCTCTAATATGACAGGAATGTGATCTACGTTTCTCACTCTGATGTAATCAGATGGATGACTTGTTTTAGCACGCTTACTTTGTTTTGCAATGGTAACATCATCGTCAACAGGACCATCTTCATCATTTTCAGTGTCAAAGTTCAGTAAATAGTCGACAATTTTTTCTCTGAATCCCAAATAGTCTAGAATGTTACGTTTTTGTGTTCCAAGGTTTTCTTGTTCCAATTTATATTCTATCCATGCAGCGGCAATACCAAAGTCAAATAGGTGGAATATTAACATTACGGTCCATTTTCGAGTTCTGGCAGAAATTCGATAGTAACTGATCATACGATCTAAATAGTCAACTCCGCCCATTTTCTCATTATACTGTTTGACTATATGTGGGCGTTGAATGCAGATATATTTCTTCTGCGTTTTATCCCATCGGCGGAACTCATCTGTTGGCTCCGCACCATGGACTGATGACGCCATATGAACAGGCTTGTTGTCAAACCATTTTACCATGGCTACTTGTCCTGTGGATAAAATTTGTTGAGAGTGGTTGCCCCGGCCCTCTTTACGAAGCTGTGCATCTGTTTTGAAATTACAATTAGATGGTATTCTATTTTTCTGCAAGGTGCCTGTCTCAGTGCATTCAGCTTCAGAATGTAGCAACTCTAGCAAATGGATTGAGGTAAAGTATCTGTCCATAAAAATGGAACAACCTGGAGGTAATCGGGCGGACAGGCGCATTATTACTTTACCACCAATATCTAAAGATTGAAATCTATCATCTTCAATTACGCTGTTACCTTTACCTTCGTAAAGAAAAATATCAAGTGGCAATCCATTAGGACAGGCTAAGACAAAAAATTTTAACCCCACTGGATTGGGTTTTCCTTTTATCATCTGCCTTGCCTGATGTTTCCCATAAAAAGGTATCATCTGCTCGTCAATGCAAACATCTGCCGACGGGGAATTCAGAAGACACCCACAACACAAAAAATCAAGGGCTGGACCTTCCAGAACTTGGTGCTACTTTTTATTTCCTCCGGAACTTCGGAATCATTTAGAAGTTTCAATGAGGCCCTCAGTTTGAAGTACCGATCTCTAGTTATTCTGCCTGCAATTGCTAGAATTCTGGACTTCTTATCCCAATACATCCTGATCCTACGAAATCGAAGGTATGTCATCATGATAGTTATACCAAAGAATGTTCTGATTTCTTTATCAGATGTGTTCAAATTAGTGCCCGTCTTACTAAGGTACGTTTGGTTACTATGAAATGCAATTTGTTCGTAAATGTCGCTCGTTAAATACTTTGCTGCATAGTCGTGAGGAGGCAAATTGATTGCCACAGTGTTCGGTAATTCGAATCGTGGGGCTGGTGGCAATGGATCGAAATTATCTGATGACTTCCAAAATACACGTCTTTCGGAAGTACTTGGTGTGGAAGAAACATGACTCGATGTCGACTGATGAGAGCGAACCATTGTAGGAAAGACTGTTATCCTCTTCCTCATTTTCTTCTTCATCTTCCTCGTCATCTTCTTCAGTAATTTCGGGAACATAGGCCGGATCATCCGCGATATCCTCATCACCAAAATCATAGTCTAAATCAGAGTCCTCCCCAGTGATTACGTCGTATAGGGCATCCTCCATCCAAATATAACCAAAATATCTAAATTAGGGGGAAAAAAGGAGGTACGAAATTATATGGCAAAAATGTACTTTTTTACAGGTTAAAACCCAGAGTCTCCAAAAGGCGACATACACGTTTCTATGTGTGCGTGTGACAGGAATCAATACTTAGTCTAACTATTGAGAAATATGATTACTACTTTGATTTCAATATGAAACATAAAATAATCGCCACCGGAATCGCCAATTATGAATTTTTTTCGCGCACTCATTTTCAATCACTTGCATAAAATTAGCGGTGCAATTTTATGACAAAACTTATAAATGAGCGGTAGCGGCATCTATCGAGGAGCAAGAAACTACTACAACGTACTGCCGCTGCTTCAAAATACAAGGCTTTTACCTACCTTTCCTAGATGGCGTTGTATGTCGCCTTATGGCGACGTTTGGACTGAGGAGGATAAAATAGCATTAATACACGATCGAACTTGTCCGCCCGAACCGCCGGACCGGTACGGTGCGCTCAACACGCCACACCACCGCACCGCACACGAGATGGTCCAGTGTGCTATCCGTGCTTGATCGCGTCAGACATGCCTCCAACCTTGTCAAAGGAAGCTAAAATAGCTTTAATTGCGGCAACCGTCGTAGCTAGCACGCCTATCCAAAGGCAAAGGAAAAAAAGGAAAGAATGGGCAAAATTTTATTTAAGATACAGAGACTCATACAGTCATATGCGACTGATAAAGGAACTAGGCGATGAAGACTTTCGTATATACCTTCGCATGAGTTCTGATATATTTGCTGAATTGCTGGAAATGGTGAAACCATATATTACTAAAACCGATACAGTTATGAGAAAAGCTGTGACTGCTGAAGAAAGATTATTAGCAACTTTAAAGTATCTCGCGTCAGGAAAAGATTTCAGAGAACTTAAATTCAGTACAAGTAGATCATCGCAACTATTGTCAGAGATAATACCAGAGACCTGTGCAGCAATCTGTAAAGTGCTAAAGAATTATATGAAGGTATGTTTTTTTAAAATAATAAGACTAATTCCATACAATCATATTTATCTATTGTATTACAGTCAAATATTTATGTATGTTTGCTTTTTAATTATAATTTTAAAATTATTATTATTATTTATTTCTTAAAAATCAAAAAATCTTGTAGTTCTGTCCCTTGACCCCTAAACACAGTCTGCGTCATATTAAATTGTGTTGCTTCGCTTGGAGTCAA
>NJDC01000958.1:35693-55831 GCA_002245475.1 Calephelis virginiensis
AACGAACAAAATTTTGTTTTTATTATTTCATTAAACCTTTCTTTAACTATCTTGTACCGTAAAATAGGTAGGTATTTATGACGCACAATATATTATCAGAGAAAACGGCAAATACATAGTTATTAAAATAAATAGTTATGGTAACTGGTATTATCGTCACTACCAATACATAGTTACGGTATTCCAAAAATTAATACCGACCCATGTCTAGTGCTGATATAAATGGCTTGTATATGGTGGAGTGTAGTAGGGTTGTGTACCAGTATGTATGTTTTTATTTAACTTTATCGAAGCGTCTAAAGAGAGTTCTCCTAATTTAGCATAAAAAAATAGTTCTCCAATCATTTTTTCTACAATACATCTTTGCAGTTTCGGTAACTCTTTCAATTGACAGCTCACTGAGCGTCCAAACGCATCTGCTGAGGTGTCTTCATGCGAGCTGCTTTCTTTAATTAATTGTTTCTCAGATAGTATCAACTCTTCTTGTTTCTTGTATAGATCGTTTAGGCGTTTGAATGTACTCTTTCCCTTTTTTGTTGCAGGTATCTGAAATAGAAAATGAATGGTTAAAAATAGCAAAAGAATTTGAACGAAAATGGCAGTTCAATCATTGTGTGGGTGCAATTGACGGAAAGCATATTCTTATCGAAAAGCCACCAGACTCCAGTTCAATATATTACAATTACAAGGGAACATTCAGCATAGTTTTGCTTGGCATTGTTAATGCCAATTATGAATTTATTTACGTGAACGCAGGTACAAACGGGAGTAATTCTGATGGTGGAGTATTTAACCATACACTTTGGATAATCATGTGTAGCAGAGGATGAATATCGAGTAAGTTGTTGCCTTTGCAAGGGTTCACACTTTGCCACCAGTAAGTCCTGCCCTGAACATTTCAGACAAAAAAATATTAAGTTATTTATGGCACAGAACTGTGTGTCTTGTGCTGAAGCATCCAAACATTACCCACCAGTCAGTAAGTCTTATGCAGATATAATCAGCTCTACACCAGAAATGAATAATAGACACTCCCAATTTAAAGTGCCTTCTCAAGAACTTTCCAAATCACAATCTTACAAAAAAACAGTGCTCCTTAAGCCTAAATCCCCTCCTAAAACTAGTAAAGGATATGATTATGATTTCCATAATTCAGTTATGCAGGAATATAATAACAACACATTATCAAATAACAATGGATGTTTATTAAAAAAAATACCAATACTAACCAGGAGGAAGTGACAATAAATACGATATTGTCACTAATCCAACTATTATCCCAGTCACAACTACTTACACCGAACAACGCTGCCTTTATCAAAGACAGAATAAATTGTCTTATTATTTCTCATGATAATGGACAGACAACCAATGCGAATTCTACAGTGGAATTCTCAAAGCATTTGTAATAAGAAACATGACTTAATATATTTATTAAATAAATACAGCCCCTTTTTAGTTGCCCTGTCTGAGACATGGCTCAGACCTAGGGCAACTCTTAAGTTTTCTGGATACAAGAGTATCTGAGAAGACCGATCTGATGGTTATGGTGGTGTAGCCCATCATGATTAAAAAAGGATATCCCTACTCTGTAGTGGATCTTCCTGTACATAGTGTAAATATATCTGTTATAGCTGTTAATGTTAATAATATTTGTTTTGTATCTATATATTTTTCCCGTTCTACATCTGAAATATTTGCTGAACTAAAACATATACTTTCTGTTCTCCCTACACCTTTTCTAGTTTTAGGAGATTTAAATACTCATCAGGCATGGGGTTGCTCTAAATCAAATTATTATGGTGAAGAACTTCTAAAAATAATAGACGACTTCCAACTATGTGTCTTAAATAATGGATCACCTACACGTCTAACAAGACCAACAAAAGGCAAAAGTGCTATTGATTTGTCTATTTGTACACCAGACTTAGCATCTTCACTAACATGGCACACCCTTTCAACTGCATATGGGAGTGATCACTTCCCCATTGTTATTAACTTTCCCTTAGTTGGTAAAACTACCCAAAAATACTTCTCAAGGTATAAATATATATTAAATGAACCAGATTGGGATAAATACAGAAATATACTTGACAGTAATGTTGAGACTCTCCCAAGTATTTCTTTTTCAAATAATATCACATGTGCACAAGCTTTTTCTGATTCTATAGTGAGGGCCGCAAACCAAACCTTCCCAATTAAAAAAAGAACCTACTGGCAAAATAAGGTCTCCACCATGGTGGGACCAGGAATGTACAGAGGCTATTCAAAAAAGAAAAGATGCAGTTAGAACATTTTGTCAGTGTTCTACAACAGAAAATTTTGACAGCCTTTCAGAAGTAGCAAAATCCACACGTCAACTATTAAAAAAGAAAAAAATGGAAGGATGGAAAAAATGCTGTTCTTCTCTTTCACCACAATCAAAGTCTTCTGTTGTATGGAACAATATAAGGAGATTTAGATCAGCTTACACTGAATTCAGCAATAGTGACATGTGCCCAGCCTTATCAAATAAATTTTTACGTCAGTTGGCCCCATACTCGGTTCCCGAGTTTGTCTTGCCCCAAATCGGATATTCTCCATTAATTGATTTTCCACCATTTACGTTATGTGAGTTAAAAGGAATTCTATCCAACGTTAAAGACTCGGCGCCTGGTTCTGATGATTATTATACTCATTTTTGCATAATATGTCCGACAAATCCTTAACTTATCTCCTAAATGTTCTCAATTCCCTCACTAGCTCGGGTAGTATCCCAAAATCATGGAAACATCATGTTGTCATTCCCATTTTAAAACTCAGTAAAAGTCCATGCAATGCCTCTTCATACAGACCTATAGGTTTATCATCTGTCATGTTAAAAATTTTAGAACATTTAATCAAAATTCGCTTAGAATGGTTTGTTGAACATAATAATTTATTAGGCCAAAATCAATATGGTTTTAGAAAAGGAAAAGGAACAATAGATAACATAAGTTTGTTAACCACAGATATACAACTAGCTTTTTCTAATAATGAATCTGTTCTTGCTGCATTTATGGATATATCTTCTGCTTACGACAAAGTTGTGTTGTCTATCCTGAAAGAAAAATTATGCAAGTTAAAGATACCAAATTATATTAACAATATATTAATGAATATTTTATATGATAGAACAATTAGTTTGTCAAACATGAATACAGATGAAATAAGACATTTATATCAGGGACTTCCACAGGGTTCTGTTTTGAGCCCTATTTTGTTCAACCTGTATTCATATGATTTTGAGACTTCTATACCCAGCAATGTAAATGTCTTACTATATGCTGACGATCTACTTTTATACACTGCCGATAAGTCTGTACAAAACTGTTGCTGTAAACTTTCCATAGCCTTCACAGCCTTACATAACTATTTGCATGAAAATGGCTTAGACATATCTGTTCCCAAAAGTTCCATTGTCCTATTTTCTCGCACAAGGTTCCCCCCTCCCATAAGTTTAAGTTACAATAACACAGTGATTCCTGTTAAAACTTCTGTAAAATTTTTGGGATTTGTTTTAGACTATAAACTCACTGGGTTAGGGCATTGTGATTATATAATTGCTAAATGTGAATGTAATATTAACTTATTACGATGTGTCTCTGGTGTATGGTGGGGGGCCCATCCTCTCATCCTTAAATTGTTATATAATGCCCTTATCAGAAGCTTGTTAGATTATGGAACATTTTTATTAGAACCCTGTAGGAAAAGTGGTTTAAAAAATTAGATGCTGATCAGTCAAAATCACTTCGAATTGTTCTTGGTGCTATGAAGTCTAGTCCTATCAGTGCCATGCAAGTAGAATGTGGTGAATCTCCACTCTATCTCCGCCGTAACTTTTTATGTAATAAATATTTTCTACGAGTTTTAGAACAAAAAGCTCACCCTCTACACCGTAAATTATTTCACCTTAATCAACTCATAACTTCAAGTCAATATTGGAAAAATAAAACTATTCCTCTTCTTATTAAAAGTTATATAAAATTTCGTAATCTAGTCGTATACTTACCAATCAATAATTAATCCACTGTTCAAATTTTCATATGAATGTTTAACTGTAATGCCCAAAATTATAAAATTGGAAATAGGAAAAGATTCAGCTTCCGCAAATCATCAATTTAATAATATAATATATAGTGAGTGGTCAGAACATCATTTAATATTCACCGATGCGTCCAAATCTGATGGTAATGTTGGTGTGAGCATATTTCATAAGCAATATAAAGCCGGCTGTACACATGGGGCCAAGGTGTTGCGCCAATGTGTTGGGCAAAAATGATGGAAACCAAGATTCCTGTTCACACATTGGCTTACTGCTCATTCTGCATTGGCGCTTCAAAGATGGACGTAGAAGTTCTTGCAGCCGCGGCAATTTATTTATACAGTGCGTTTAATTATTACGTACATGTGCACCAAAGTAGAGTGACTAAAAAGAAATGGCGCAAAAGAAGGTGGTGGATGGTGACTATTCATCGGAATAGAACGAGGTACATATATGTGTTATTAGTTATTATTGATATACAGGCTGGTAATAATTTTGCAAAAAGTTAGAAGGTCAGTGTCACATTAAAAAAAACCCGCGATAGTTAAATGTCATCGAAAAAGATTAAAATCTCGGTTATGTATTACTTATAGTAAAATTGTTATCGCTACATCTAAGTTAAGTCGGGGGTTTTGAGTTATTTTATTCTTTTGTATGGAAAAAATAATATTTTTTTGAGATTTCGACATTGATTCCATAAAGAAACTTGTTATGAATGAGACACCGACTGACTTCCTAAAATTTTGATATGGGGTAATTATAGGCAACTAATTAATACTATATCCATACTAACTTTATTAATATTTCTTTGTTTGAGAGACTATGAATCAACAGCTTGCCGAGCTTCTTGCAGAATCTGGGGAGTTCGATAATTTCGTTCGAATGTCATGCACTGATTTTGAATACCTGCTACAAAAAATTTCTCCGATGATTTCTAAGCAAGTTACTACTTGGAGGGAAGCTGTACCAACAAAAATACGACTTGCATTGAAATTGAGATTTTTAGCTACTGGAGATGACTACAGAAGCTTACACTACCTATTTAAAATATCAAGTTCACTTATCTCACGCATAATAATCGAAGTCTGTTTGGCACTCAATGATGTTTTGCAAGATATGATTAAAGTAAGTAAAACTTCATGTTATGAATGTATTATTTATTAATGTTTATAAAAAAGGGTTACAAAATAGTTCTAGAGTTTCAAAATACAACAGTCTTTATTTTACCATGTAGAGATCAATTACTTGCATCATCATGAAACAATGTTTAGCATCACATGAACTTTTCATTTGTGTGTTTTATGCGTCTTCATATGCCTGGTATATTATATTTTGAGTCTCTAAAGACTGAGAATGGTTGTACTTTCTATCAGATAATTTTGGTAAATGAAGTTCAACAGGTAGTTCTGGAGATGCAGTTTGTAGCCTTTGAGCAGATGAAGGCAGCATTAGTTGTGATTGTGAATATATTTTATCATTAGACAATATCCGAATACGTTGAGTTTGGGGTTCATTAAAAACGTACTGGGGTGAATGGGATGGGTTATGCGGAGATTGATTGGGAATAGTAACGTAAGTTGGAAGGATGGACTGTGCTGAGTTGGGTCGGTAGTGTGGTGAAGGAGATGAGCGAGACCAGTTTGTGCGATAAGAACTTTGTGAGGAGGATGAACGATTCATATTAGTAGAATCAGTAATAGTATTTTGGCTACCTCGACGTCTTTTTATCAACATGCTATTAATCTCTAACATAATTTCTTCTCTTTCATATTCTGGAAATTTTCTTAATTTCGTGGCAAGAGGTTTAGCATATAGATCACAATCATCATCATGTCTTGCAGTTTTATTATCAAGCACTCTGTTTAATGTGCCAAAAGCATTTGCCACCTCCTTGCTGGCCTCTGATAACTCTGGTGGATTTTTCGAACGGCGCTTTTGAGTTGGAAGTGCAGTAACTTTTGATTTAGCACTCGTATTCCCATGTTGAGATGTGTCACTTTCAATAACGGGACGATTGAAGTCAGTTTCTGCCTCTGTTTCGTAGTCACGTGTTGATGACCAATCCTGTAGTAAAAAAGTGATATCAGTTTATTTTTATTTATTTCAGATGCGTGAATCTGCGAGCGAATGGATGTCCGTTTCAGAAGGATTCAGCTTCCTGCATTGTTTGGGCGCTATAGATGGGAAGCATATCAATATACAATCACCTTTACACTCGGGAACTGTATACTTTAACTATAAAGGCCACTTTAGCATTGTTTTACTAGCACTAGTAGATAGTAATTATTGTTTTTTGTTTGCCGATATGGGTTCTCAAGGGCGGATTAGTGATGGAGGAGTTTTCAATCAAAGTATCTTATATCAAAAACTATCGTCTAGCAGTATGAATTTACCCCGTCCTAATCCACTTCCTAATAGTGACATAGTCATGCCTTACGTATTTTTAGGCGATGGTGCATTTGCTCTCAGTACCCATTTAATGAAACCGTTTCCCGGTCATCACGCACTAGGGTCCCCAGAAAGAGTATTCAATCAAGAATTATCCCGTTCTCGAGTAAAAGTAGAAAATACTTTCGGAATACTAACCGCCAGGTTCAGGATCTTTAAAAAAAATATACCCTTGGAACCTACCAAAGCTTCTATTGTTACAATGACATGTCTATATCTACATAATTTTTTGAGAAAAATTACTTCGTCACAATATTTATTCACCTCCTGGTTCATTCGATATTTATCAAAATGAAGATCTAGTGCGGCCAGGTTCATGGAGATAGTTCGTTTTTACCATACCCGCGTAGACCGCCGCATACTGCGACACAAATAAGATTGGATTTTATGAATTACTTTTTTAGAAATAGAGACCACTAAGATTTTGTGAAATTAAAATATTTTTTACTTACCTGTATAATCTTTTCCTCAGTGTTAATCACACTGGAACATACATAGACATCCTTTAAAAAAGCTTCGAGAGGCTCGTAATACGGCCAAATAGGATCATATCGTTCATCTTCACCCATTCCTGATTTTATTGATTGAGTTTTCTTTTTGTGATGCATTCTGAATGTTGTCATTAATGACTCTTTTTCTTTTTCAATTCATTAACAGGTATATTAATTTTATCCGCTATGCGAATCCATGCATCATTAACCTGAAATATAAAATAGTTCATTATGAATAATAGAAATTGTTTAAATGACCTGCCCCTGGGGCCCTTCCAGAAGCGAGTCGATATACAAATTCAAGAAATTGCCTACAAAAAAAACAGGCTTTATAATTTGTATCCTCTGGAAGAGCCTTCAGTTCGCAATAAGTAAAATCATTTAGAAATAATTTAGCCGCTATTGACAAGTTTTAAGACCACATAACTTTTACATATACCTACATTATAGAAAAAGTATAAAACATTTTTGGAAACACCACAACAAGCAGATTACATTGTACACAATACAATGTCAAACAAATAGTAGGTACTTAACTGTTAATGGATTATTTTTAATAAAAAATGTGTTTAAAAACTTACTTTGGTTTTATTTTTATGTAGTACATGCCGTGGATTCCAAATTATTCCTTCATGTCGATACAAATCTATGAATTGTAAAACCTCATTACTTGTCCACACCGGCGCTGCCATCGCTATCGGAACATGGGAACGTAAATTTCACTCACGCGCAACGATACTGTCTCCGCTGACGAGTAACAACGAACTGAACAAGACACCAACGTGTGAACGCTGTTTGCGGAGCGCGCCAAGATCCTTTGATGTGTGCACTAAAAACCGACACTATTCGGATGGCCTGCCAATGTTGGCGCCAACTAGACCAACTAAGCCAACATACCGCCAAGTAGCTCTCTACACGTTGGCCCAACACCTTGGCCCCATGTGTACAGCCGACTTAACATTGTCCAAAAAATAAAATTGCCTCCAGAAACCTCCATCTTTACAGGTGAATGTTATGGTTTGTTTAAAGCTGTAGAATACATTCATATGATGAAGCTATGGTTTAGCTTCTAGCTATAGTCCATCATAATAACAGACTCTTTAAGTTCATTGCAGTGTCTTCAAAAATTTCCCCCAAAATCAAAATTCACTCCACCAATTATTTTAGATATAAGGCATTTGCTATTTTTATGTTTACCTAAAAATAATAAAGTTATTTTTGCATGGGTGCCAAGTCACTGTGACATTTATGGAAATGAGAGAGCTGACCAGTTTGCCAAGGATGCAATTCAGTGTGGCGACATGTATCCATATATAAATTACTGCCAGGAGTTAGCAGCTCTTCCTAAATTTTATTTAAAAGAGTCATGGCAAAACTTATGGGACAGTGACCGATTAGTTAAAGGTAAAATGTATTTCATTGTTCAGCATTCTATACCGACTAAACCGTGGTTCTTTGATATGAAACTTGATAAGTTACCTACTTCTACAATTATTCGTATGAGATTGGGTCATACAAACACACTTGAACATTTATACAGAATTCACATTAAAGACCATAACATATGTGAGTGTGGCACTGATGTTGGTGATCTAAATCACATTTTCTTTGCCTGTCCTAATTACGATCATTCCTCATTTTATAGTAACCTTATTGACAATCACATTCCATTGCCAACAATTGTAGCCACATTACTTGCTACTCCTTCCACATTTTCCATATTAGCCTTATTTATTGTAAATAATAACGTTAAATTATAATATGTAAATATTTAGTAAGTATGCCGCTTGTATTGTTTATAACTTATTTAAGTGTAAATCTTTCCTTGTAATTTGTAAATGATCCTTTATCTTTATCACTTTCCAAATTCCTAATTTCCTTTCAAATTCTTCAAATGTTTCCTCGTTTTTAAACTCGACAAATGGCAGTTGTTTACACCCATGCCATAATTAAAAAAAAAAGATGGCGCTCAAATACAATAAAGTTATTTTTTTTGACGTCAATTTTAAGTGTGGGGGGGCACACTACTAACCACAAAGTACATTGGTACCTATTTGGTATAGTGTTACTAACGACCATAGACTATACACTTATACTAGAGATAGACGCGAAACTCTCAGATCAGAACATTTAAAATTAAAGTGTGCCCTTGACCGTGAGATGGCGCGATTGGAAACGATTTCACAACTGGCGCTATTGTACTAAATTCGTTGTTATTTTATTAAAATATTTTTTACGTTGTGAAAAAACTATAAATCATTTAAAAGTGCTAACTTTTTCAAATTACTATTATTGATGCACTGCACTTTTAATTGACATAATTTTTCCATAACGCAGTTGACAGAAAATAAAAGATCATATTAATTATTTAAAACGTTTTATTTTTCTTTTTTTTACAAAATATTGAAAAGCTTGTTGTTTAACATTATCATTCTCATCAAATTTTGAAATTTGCCCATTCAATATTTTTTTGACACCTTTACACCAGCTGTGGATAATTAAATTTATAGCAAGATTGTTAATCAAATCAATCAACTCATCTTTGTGTTTTTTACAAGTTATAACGTTATAATCATATACACAATTTAATAAAAGCGTTATTTTTTTCTTAAAACATGCAGATTCAGGACAATCACGAAGACATGCAACAGTTATATAAAAAACGTCATTCATTAAATCGACAAATTTATCACTTGGATGAAATAATGATTTTTTGGTGTAATCGATTTCATAATTAAATGAATTCAAATCAACTTCTGGTCTACACAAATCACGCATGCAACAATCACAATTCCTAAAAATTTTTGTTTTACATTTCTTTACAATATAGCCAGTTACATATTTTTTGGATTCAGCAAACACTATAGAATCATTATTTTTAATTTCATTCATAACCTTTAGTAAGTAATCGATATCACATGCAAAATCATCATCAGAATTATTTTTTTTTTATTCAACAAGTTTATCATTGATTGAAAAGAATTATTGGTATCACTTCCACAATTAGCTCGAGGGGAATGAGGCGAATTAAAATTATTTATAATCAAAGTTTTAAATGCATTAGAAAACTGATTACAAGTTGGATTTATATTTCTAACTCCGTGACTTTTTATACAACTAAAGAAATTTTCTAATGGATCTTGATTGAAATTCCTTGTCAGCAAATTTTTTACATTATAATTACAGCTTAAGTACTCCCACATTTCTTTAAAAGTTTTAATATTATGAATCCAATTTGTAATAGAGGGAATGGAAACATATTTAATTGATTCAAATCCATGTTTTTTAACTACTAATTTAAATTGAATCGATTCTAACATTGGCAACAAATCTCTCCACAGCTAGTTGTGAGGTGAAGTATTTTTTAAACATTGTCTATAAATTTTATTTGATAATTTATATGAATGACCATTGAAAGAATCAAATAATTTATCAAAAGTTAACAGAAAATCTGCAGTCCCTTCACACTCTTCTGGAAGAACTTTGTGCTCTGAAACAAAAATATTTTTTATAATTACCAAACCTCACATACGTTGTGCTGTATAAATTATAATAAATTCATTTATTTATATACTCTCACCACCACCATCTTCATACTGAGTTTTTAAGTATAATAATATTTCCGGACAAATTACACTAATCGATCTAACCCCAAAGTAAGCAACTTATTTGCTTGTGTTATGGGTGTTAGTGAACGATACGAATACTTAGAAATACATATATAAATACCCAAATATATTTAATAAACACCCAGACCCAGAAACGCACACATCTGAGTTCATCGCACATATGCATGCCCCAGTCGGGAATAGAACCAGTATAGCAAAGGTAAGAGTATTAAAGGTTTGAGAAGGTTTATACAACGTATCCATAATCGTGTGGATTTTGTTATCAAGTAAAAAATAAATTAAAAATTAATTAACCTAAAAACTTGAAACATAATTTTAAAATATGTAAGTTGGTTGTGTAATTTATTCTCACAAAGGAACAGGCTTTAATATATTTTATTTGGGAGCGGACCGAAACACGACAATGACTAAGCTTTGACAGAATTAAAACGTGGTTGAGATATTAGGTCCCTTGCGTACGTAAGTATATCGGCTACCCCACCCTCCAAATCAGAAAACGACGGCGGGGAGCACTGACGTGATTGTAGCAAGCATAGGTACATCTGTGGTACAAATCCAAACGAGACATCGTAGAACTCTGCTATTTAGTCACCGTTACGGTCTTAGTGACAAACAAACCGTTGCCTACGGGTAGGTTCAGATGACAAGCGCTCAGCGCGCGTTGAACGCACGTTGAATTTTTGTATAGTGTTATATCCTAAGTTAAGGCAATTTGAGCCCAAATTCTTTGACTACTTCAGAATGTCCATCAAGTCATTTGATGACTTACTGACTCTCATAAACGATGAACTCGTAGCAGATAAAAACGCTGTGCGATATAGCATTTCACCGGAAGAAAAACTCATAATTACATTGAGGTAAGTTTTTTAATAATCAACATAATCTATAAATCAAAAAAATCAAATCAACTTGTTTAAGAACAATTTTTTTAAAGAAAAAATAACATTTTGTTACTCGCAGAATAACTCTAACTCTGATTCATTGCTGACATTAGTTGGTGCTGGCGATGGAGTAGGTGTTACTGGCGATGGAGACCCCATTGCTGTAGTATAACCATTATGTGCAAAATTATTTGACACACTAGACTGCTGTGATCTATAATCATGATAACGAAAGCCTTCAACAGAAGCTGATGACTGATGACGCTGCTCTTGTGATGAATAATTTCTTCGTTGTGATACCGGGTAATTTTGATTTGCATATGTCTGTTGTTGTGGTCCTTGAAATTCATTTTGGTTTTGCAAAATTAAATTATAAATGGCAATTTTAGTTTGAAGTCGCCCATATTCCGGAATTTTTTTAATCTCTTTAACGAGTGACAAACAAAACAGCTTGTCTTCATCGTCATCTTCTTTTGGATGAGACACATTTTTCTGTGCTAAACTCTGCTCTAATATTATTGCAAATCTTTCATCAGCAGGATTTAATTTTTGTTTTTTTCTTGAAGTAGATTTAGGACTCTTAAAGCCAGAACTCATTTCTACTTCAGCAACCTCTGACGAAGTTGATGCATTATCTGCATCGAAACTACTTTCTGTATCTTTGTTGGCAATTGATGCCTGTAGAAATCGTAGTCTATTATAATGAATATATGTCGAAGTTTTGGAAACTCCTGATCCAGATTTGACAGTCTTTATTTTCTTCACCTCTCTCATATAATTATCCCGTAAACTCTTCCACTTTTTTTGCAGGGATGACGCTGAAAAAAAAACAGTATTTAGTAATAGTTTATGTTTGTTTCCAGATATTTGGCCATTGGAAGTTCATTTGGGACATTAAGCTACGACTATAGAATTGGCAAATCTACTGTGGCTACTATAATACCACATGTATGTGAAACTATTTGGAAAAAATTAAGGCCCGTTGTTATGAGTGAACCAACGAAAGAAAAGTGGTGTGAAATATCCACGATATTTGAAAAGAACTCAAAGTTTCCCAATTGTTTGGGAGCCTTGGACGGGAAACATATACGGTTAATCCAGCCTGAACACACGGGTTCTATGTATTATACCTATAAAAATTATTTTTCGCTAGTTTTATTGGCGCTAGCGGATGCAAACTATTGTTTTGTGTGGGTTGACATAGGTGCCTACGGTAAAAACAGTGACTCAGGTATATTCAAGAATTCTTCATTGTACAAAAAGCTGACAGAAAGGTCATTAGATCTTCCTGAGCCCAAGGCATTGTTAATACAAAATAGACCGACAACGTTGCCATATGTGATAGTGGCTGATGAAGCTTTTGGCATGATGGAGAATTTAATCCGTCCATATGGGGGAAGGTCACTAACTTATGCTAAAAAAATATTTAATTACCGTTTGACATTAGCACGCCGGAATGTTGAATGTACTTTTGGCATAATGTGCAATAAATGGCGCATTTTACACAGGCCGTTAGATGTTAACATCGGTTTTGCAGAAAAGATCGTAAAAGCGATATGTACACTAAATAATTATGTCAGAATCAGGGATGGCTACAATTTTGAAGACACACTTTATACGCCACCCCTGGAAAATCTAGCCTCACATTATACCGGACGTGCTGTGCGATAGGCGGATAATGTTCGAGTACATTTAACAAACTATTTCATTAATGAAGGAAAAGTAGATTGCCAGGATCGTTATATTTAACTTGTAACACAAACCGATTGTAAATGTAAATAAATATATGTACTCACATAATATTTTCTTCTTTTCTTCATTGTCATGTCCTTCACAAAATATAAGGACGAGTTCTTCCCAAGCCCGTCTTCTCAAATTATTATCTGAATAATCGCTACTTGTTATGTCCCATATCGCAGGACGTTTCTCTATTTCATCAATTAATTATTCCGTATTAAAAGCTTCGGTTTCCATTTCGGACGATTTTCGGACGAACTTGACGAACCCTAAAATACGTCTATCCGCGTCGAAAGCGCGCGCTCAACTGAACGGAAACATAGAAAACCAATGATCTCAAAGCGGCGTTGATGGGCTGCTTACATTTACTTTTTATACCTTTTATTATTAGCACAAGTGCATGATCAGCCAGAGTTTTAGTTCTGCAACCCCTTCCAAGATCTTCGAAACCAATAATTTGCCCTGTATTTGAGTTATACTCTACTCCAGGCGCTAGTGAAATTTCGTCAAACATCAATGTTATTAGTTTTTTTTCTGGTACGCTTTCCATTATACTTTTTAATTCGTTCATAATATTTTCTTGAATTCCTGGTTTCACGCAATAATTGCTAAGCATTTTTTGCAAACAACGTTTTGAGGGAAGGCATGGCATATTCTGTAAAAATTTATAAGCTTTTGGACTTTGCTTCAAGATCGTTAGAGAAAAATTTTTTTCATCAGCAGTAAATCGCCTGCCCCTTGGTTTTTTCAAACTTTTTATTTGCATTTTTGTAAAAGTTTGTATATCTCGGGGTAAATTTTCTATCACCGATAGGAATGACTTTGACATGGCCATGTTTCGTATAGCTCGCATTTTCTTTCTGTATGATTTATATCTCATTGAAACTTTTTCTAATTTGTTCCGTAACTTAATAATAATTTTCTTATCAGGATTTACCGAAGGCAATCTGGAACGTTTTCGAGAAGCTGGAATAGAAAAGCCCAAAAAATATATTAACTAGATCGCCTCTGTGGTGTAATAGTACAGGGGTCGCCTGTTAAGACCGTTAGCCGCGGAGGTCCCGGGTTCAAATCCCGGGTCGGGCAACTTTCCTTAAAAATATTTTTCAGATTATTCTGAGTAAACATTACACTGCCCGGGATTGGAATGTGCCCGAAGTGGCGATAGGCTTGCCACCTATCACATAATGGGTCCTAGTACCTTGGCTAAACGTGGGTGTCTAGTATATCTAGTACACATCAGCCTACCTCTTCGTGGATAATAGGCGTGAAGGTACTTTTACTTTTTTAACTAGATCTGGGAAGCTACTAGCTAATTTCGATGTATACAGAGAAACCTACTAAATTATATAGCGCTATTCACGATATAACTTAGTCTACTTACAACCATCCAAAATAACGTGCCATTAAAATATTTAAAGCATAATATCTTGGATTAAGAACATATTTAATTTAGGTAGATTACGAATTCTCAGTGCTTTAAAGGTAGCTGATAACCCTCATAGGCACAAGTAGCAGTTCATTTATGATCAACTACTACTTGGGCATCAACTACATAAAATCATGATACAGGTATCCATAATATAATACCAGAATAAATGTAATAATGTTATAGGCAAATGACAAAGTTTTAAATATGCGTAGTCTGGATGAGAATCAGTAACATCTTAGGTATTGCGGATTTTTTTTTATGTGATAAGACAGCAAACAAGTTCACAGCTCTCCTGGTGGTAAGAGACAATCGTGGCCTATGACACTATAGATGTTGTAGTTGCGCCGCTGTCCTGTGGGCAGGATGCAAATCTACCGACAACCCTACTCTCTAAACCGGAACACGACAAGGTCATTATGGCGGCAGGAATAGGTAACACCTTGACTGAGACTAAGTGGTAAAGATCTGCGACGAATTGTCAAGAATGGTACCACCACCTCACCTATTTCTGTCACTACGACGTCAGTGCTCGCCGCTATCGTTTTCAAGTTTAGAGGGTAGGGTAGTTGATATTCTTACGTGCGCAAGAGACTGACATCTCAACTTTGGCGATGCACCATTATCATTTTTGGTATCTATAGGCAATGTGTATTTCTTACTACCAGGAGATCCGTTTGCAGGTTTGCCTTCAAATTTTATAAAAATTCGATAGCAAGTTTAATGTACTAACTAGAACTATGGACGGATGTGCTAATAGGCACAGATGTTGGCTCCTTTTCAAATTTTGATGGTTGAATAAAAGTTTCTTCTAACCTCTCATATTGCTGCACTGTAATATAAAATTGTTTTATTACGTTATCTAATTTTAGAATATCTGTTGCCCCCGGCTGCGTCCGCGTGTTTAAGTAAATTCCCCTTACCAAGAGAAACATGCAATTTTTCTCACTGGCTACTGCTAAGCAATCGTACGTGCACCACAGAAGAAAAGTAAGGCAGTCTCGCCGCGACTCGTTCATTCGTTCTTTCCGGTGATGTATCCCACTGTTTTTTGTCAGTTGATAGTAATGTCACCACAAAGTAAAATCTTTTTGGAAGTGAATAATTATATCTACAAAATTTGCATTTGCATGGAACGGTTGGGTGGAACTTTTACTAAACAAAAACTTTAACTAAAACTACTAACATTTTAATTCAATAAGCGTATTTTCATAGTGGCACAATAATTTTGATAACGTTAAGTGCCGTAGATGCTTGGGCCTTTGGGACCTTTGAACAGAATTGCTTCCTTAGTTTGCGTGTCATTGTTAAATAATTAAGATTATAAACTTTATTGACAACACTGCCTCCTTTTTGCACAAACTCTGTTCTATGAACTATAACAATACATATTTTTTTTTGTATCCGTCCAGAAGATTTTATGTGATTGCGTATCAAATTAACAGACAGACAGACAATAATTCTAAAAATGGCAAAAAAACGTGTTCTGTTGCTTATTTAGAACCACCTAGACCTATTTTTTTCAAAATATTTTCAATGTACAGAAATTCACTCTTCTACAGTTTTATTATAAGTATAGATTAAACGATGAATATTAAGATTAGATGGTGGAGTTTTGTGACGAATCGTTCAGGATGGTAAAACAACCTCAACTATATCTGTCGCCATAACGTTCAGGTTTGCCACTGTAGTGTTCAGGTTTGGAAGGTTGGGGTAGTTTATACACTTACATACACAAGAGTCTTAACATCTCGAGCCCAGGTTGGCAACGCACCATTAACATCTTTGGTATATAATATGGGCAATGTATATTTCTCACTATCATATCCGTTTACATGTTTGCCTTCCAATGCAATAAAAAAATCTAAGGGATGAATAATAATATTCTTACCAGAACTATGGACGGATGAACTAATAGACACCGATGTTGGCTCATTTTCAAGATTCGGTGTGGGCTCATTTTCAAGGTTTGGTGTTGATTCATTTTCAAGGTTTGATGGTTGAATAAAATCTAACCTCCCGTATTGCTGCTCTGTAATGCAGTTTTGTTTTAATATATATCTCATCTTAGTTTAAGGGTGAGATACTTATGTCACTTAACACAAATTTGGAGCCATAACATTCTAGTATGTTGGCCATGTTCATATAGTGCAATATTCTAATATTTAAAGTATATATCTTAAGTTAATTAATTGTTTTAATTTTTTTTTCTTTTATGTTATTTGTGCTGTTTTATGTAGATCTGATTTTCAGATGTCTTTGAGGTCCTTGTGATCAAAGTGCCTGACATTGGCTAAATACCTAAGTCGTGAAAAACTATTGAAAGTCATATTTACAAAAGAAGAAGTAATTTTAGTACAAAAGGAATCAATACTATTTTACAAATTTTAATTTTTGGCTCCTTTGCGAACAAAATTATTGTCTTTATTTATAAAAAGTCTTGAGTACGCTAAAATTATGTCCTCCTTACCCTTACTTAAATAAAAAATATTGCATTTATGGTATATTTTCTGATTACAGCTCTGTCAGAAAATCAGCTGGCTATCCCCTGTTCATCGAAATCTTTCACATCTGTACTTGCAGACCTGCCTAAATCTACAGACACATTTGTTCCATTGGCCCCCACAGATGTACCTGTTCCAGCAGACATACTTATTGTTAAAAATGTAAATGTTTCTTCGAAACCACCGGTTAACAGTTCGGGTAAGCTTTGATATTTTTTTATTGTTAATTTTTTCCAAACTTTATTTATTTGATATAGTTTTTATCTTATGACGTGTGTTAGAAAATAAGCACAAGGGCTTTCTGACAGGAAAAGACAAGTCTAGCCTATAGACACTAGAGATGTTACAGGTGTACCGCTAATCTCTGCCCGCAGTGTTAGGCCTAATGTGCAAGTCTACCGACTACTGTGTCTTCAAAATTGGAACACTTATGGACCAGCTACTAGTATTAAAGATTTCATCTGTTACAAATATAAAATCCAACAGCACCTTATTTTAAGATTTTCTTTAAAATATATATTTTTAGTTTTAGTCAACATGGTCCCTAGTGCACTAGGGACCATGTTGACTAAAACTATGTCTTTTCATCTTTATTCAAATCAAAAACATTGCATTTATTGTACATTTTCTGATTACAGCATTGTCAGAAAATGAGCTGGCTATCCCCTGTTCATCGACATCTTTCACATCTGTATTTGCAGACATGCCTATATCTACAGACATATCTGTTCCATTGGCTCCCATGGATGTAACTGTTCCAGCAGACGTTTCTATTGCTAAAAATGTAAATGTTTCTACAAAATTAACCTCATTTGGCAAGCTTTTGAATTTAATTTTAATTTTAAATTTTAGGTTTTGCCTAAGTTTGACATTTGGCAAGGTATAATAAAATGCATGAACACTGTAATTGCAAGTTACCCCAAAAGTTAGCACAACTAATCAAGATTCTGAAAAACCTGCTTTTTGTAAACAAGGACTAAACTTAATATTAATATTTTAAGTAGTTAAAAACTTCACGCCCGTACTCCTGAAGTACCCGTACTCCGTACTCTGAACACCTCATATATATCTATATGAGGTGTTTTTTATATTTGCGACGTGATTATTCTGTCAATTATTTTATTATTTAGCACAATTAAGAATAGCTGCGCTATTAAGGTGCCTAATATAAAAGAAATAGCAGTTTTATTGGTTGAAGTTTAGTCAGAGAACCTTTAAATGTTGTTGTTACAGGCTATAAAATTTCTATTTTTAAATAAGTTATTGTAATCAATTACAGGCGTGGAAAACGGTCAGTAAAGTTAGTAAAAGTCAAATTTTTTGGCTGGAGTCAGTAAAAGTCCGTTTTTTGGAAAACTAATTAGTAAAATCAGTATTTTGAATATCAGGGTTGGTTTATAAAATGCCTTAAACGAATTTGCTCTATTACTGTGACTTTGAATTTAACATATCGTTTATTTCATACGAAACTTTCTTAATTGAATTTCAATACCTTAAAAAAGATTGATCAGAAACAAATTCATATCACTTAATATACTTACGGCCTAAAAAGTGTGAAAACAACAAAACGCAAAAATAGCTTCTTTAAAAAAAAAAACTAAACAAAACGAGTATTTTTGGTTGATATAAATAAAGAAAATATTTTTCTAAAAGTACAAATAAAAAAATGTGATAAATTAAGAAAATTATATTTTATCGTTCATGAGTGATAGTTGCTCTTTCACTCAAATAGATATTGGGATTTTTTTGATTGAGTCAAGTGCAGTACACCTAACAAAACTAGTTGACCTGGCGAAATTCGTTTACTTGATACTCAAAACACTAACAGACTTGCCCTGTTTAAGTACATGATACAAATAAAAAAACGTATATACGAGTGCCTATTATATTTTTACACGCGTTCATGTATTACAGCCCATTTTATATTTTTTCATTTACCCCCACTTCCACAGACACGTTAGTGGTCTCAGAAAATTAACTACCTACCAGGCAAATTTTGTCACAATCGGTTCAGTAGAGTCGGCGTAAATCGCTATCATGATACAGACAGACAAACAGAAAAAAAATTTAAAAGTCGGAAATTGTGTTCAGTTTCTTCTTTTTCATTGCCTGTACCTAGATTTTTGTAAATATCTTCGATGTACAGAATTAACATACTTCAGTTACAATGATAAATCTTCAGTAATTTTAATTTTAAACGAAAAATTGTAATTTAAAAACTAATGAAACTAGCTCAACTGAAAATAACTAGCTGACCCGGCAGACGTTGTTCTGCTGTATTTTTAATGTGATTTTAATAAAAAAATTGGGGTGAGTCACCCTTATCATTTAGGGGTATGAATAGATGTTGTCCGATTCTCGTAGATACCGGATAAGCACAAAAAATTTCATCAAAATCGGTCAAGCCGTTTCGGAGGAGTATGGCAACGAAAACTGTGACACGAGAATTTTATATATTAGATTTTCTATGATTTCAAATAAAAAAAAAAATGTGACTAAAAAATTGTTTAAAAGTGCGGTTTAATAAGATATTTTACAATAAGTTGACTGTTCCTCATATCTGTTAATAAAAAAAAATTGAAACAATTGAAACGTGGCGCTTTTAATCAAGAAAATGTTTTTTTCTCTTAATCACTATTTTTTTATTTTAACTTGAGTATAGATTTTTTCTTTAGATCAGCTCGATACTTCGTTAGTTTTTTAAACTATAGTTTAGTTTTGTAGTCTTTAGTGATAACAAGTACTCAGTAACCAAAAATCAGCTTTTTATTTGGCAGGTTACGTAGGAAGGTAATAAATTTCCCTTAACAAATTAACCCTTAACTTGGCAAGTATACTGGAGGGCACGAAAAATCAAGTTATGTATTT
Organism: Calephelis virginiensis; assembly: GCA_002245475.1. NCBI lineage: Eukaryota > Metazoa > Arthropoda > Insecta > Lepidoptera > Riodinidae > Calephelis > Calephelis virginiensis. Next base: position 55,744 of record NJDC01000958.1, read on the forward strand.
CGGCATGTGACCTGTAGGGTACGGGTCCTTCACCGGGTCACCCAATAACGCACAATGCACGATTAACCCCAGACACATTTTTGGCAAT
>NJDC01000960.1:0-30127 GCA_002245475.1 Calephelis virginiensis
CTGCTTGTGTTACTGAGCTTAAAAATATGGACTTTTGTAAAATTATTAAATGTAATTATGTTGAATTAGCTTGTTCTATGTTGGTTGACAATATTTCTACAGTCATAAAGGCACACACTTGCATTTCTAAGGTACCCAGTCGCAAAAGAATCTCGAAGCCTTGGATTACACCAGGATTACTACGCTGTATACGACATAGAGACAAGCTCTTCCTGAGGTCTAGACAATATCCTGATGATGTAGCAATAAGTGTGACATTTATGCGGTATAAAAAATTTTGCAATAACCTATTAAAAAAAGTTAAACGTGAATTTGAACAATCTGAATTTAAAAACTCTAAAAAAAATCCAAAGAAAACGTGGGAAGTCATTAAACGATTATCTAATCTCAAAAACCCAGCGTCAAATACTGATCTATTGAAATTGAACCAAAATCATATGTCTTCAGTTAATGAAGTGAATAACTATTTCGCAAATGTTGGCAAAAAAATTGCTTCACAAAAGATGAATGAAAATTCATTGATTGATTTAACTTCTAACTCTGACGCCATTTCGAGTTCGGACCACTTAAATTCAATGACCCTAATAGAAACGGACTGTGCAGAAATTGAATCTATCATAATTGGCTTAAAACAAAATAGTGCTGTAGGCTGGGACGGTATCTCAACAAATTTAATTAAAGCCGCACGACACGTTTTAACTCCTGTCTTAAATCATATATTCAACTTATGTCTCTGCTCCGGTTTATTCCCAAAAGTTTTCAAAAAGGGCTTAGTCCATCTTATATTTAAGGGTGGGGATAGACTCAGTATTAATAATTATAGGCCAATTTCCGTACTGAGTACATTTTCTAAAATATTTGAGAAAATCATAAATAATAGACTAATTAACTACCTCAACAAAAATAACATTCTTGCTGCCAATCAATACGGCTTCAGACACGGTAAATCGACCGAAGATGCAGTTCTAGAATTAACAAATACTGTAGCAACACATATTAACTCGAAATATAAATCGCTCTGTATATTCCTTGATTTAACTAAAGCTTTCGACACTGTTTCTATTCCCATTCTTTTTAATAAAATGTCACGTTATGGAATCCGTGGGGTCGCTTTCAAACTGTTTGAGAATTATCTTAGCCAAAGGTCACAATGTGTTGTTATTGAAAACATTGTAAGTGAAGAAGAAACCGTCACCTATGGTGTCCCGCAGGGTAGTGTCCTTGGCCCTACTCTATTTTTAATATATATTAATGACTTGTGTTTACTTACCCTTAAGAATTGCAAAATTATTACCTACGCTGATGATACTGCGCTCGTAGTTCATGGCAGTTCGTGGAAAGAAGCGCGTGAAAACGCTCAATTCGCTTTACAAGTCATCTTAAATTGGCTCAATCGTAACTTATTATCCCTAAATCTTAGCAAAACTCAGTTCATAACTTTTAGCCCCGGGCTCATATCTCAACCTGATTCATCTTACACAATACGCGCACATCAATGTGGTCCTGAATTAATCGTACACCAGTGCAACTGTATTCCGATAAGTCGTACTCATACCGTCAAATATTTAGGTGTACTAATCGATAGCGTTTTATCATTTAATGAACACATCAATATGTCAGGAAATTAATCTTCGTCTGCCGTAAGCTTAGAGGATGCATTGATTTTAACTCATAACACTCATAACTGTATATTTTGCACTTGCAAATTCCATCTTAAGCTACTGTATAACTGTATGGGGATCGGCTGTTAAAACTAGCATGCTGCGCGTTGAAAGAGTACAGCGAGCAGTGTTAAAGGTTATTATATCAAAACCAATCACTTACCCCACTAATATGGTGTACGATGTATGCAGGGTCCTCTCTGTGAGGAAAACATTTATTCTAAATATAATAATTCGTAAACACAAGCTTACTCCATTTGATGCCAACTTAATCAAAGGTAAAAGACGATCTTCTGCAGTTTGCGAAATCAAAAGATCTCTTTTTACTGTAACGAGTCGTCAGTTCTCCTATCTAAGTCCATTACTGTACAATAAAATAAACAAAATCTTAAACATATATCCTTTAACTTCTAGAGAGAGTAAAAAGCGACTTACAGAATGGTTACAAAGTCAAGATTATGTAAATGTTGAAAGTCTCATCTGCAGTAAAACTAGGAAATGAATATCCAATATAAGATACGATAAGGCCTATAATGTTCTTTTTGAAAAGATTTTCACACACATATGTTTAAACACTTAGTTTTAACACACGCATTTAAAATGAACGTACATGATCTTATACATACATACATACATACAAACGCACCCTCACACACAACAACTCACACATACAAACACAAATACACACACGCACACGCACACACACACGCACACCCTCTCTCTCACACACACAAACACACACACACACACACAAACATAATTTATTATTGATAATTTGTTTTTATTTTAATATTGTACTTAAGGAAACGTAATTTGAATGCATCATAATGTATAAATATCTACCTGTTCCTGGAGATGGGCGTTAGTAACTGCGACACAGTCGTATGACTATTGCAGTGGCTATCGTACTGCTATCATTTGTAAGTTTGTACCGTTTCAAATAAAGTTTTTTTTTTTTTTTTTATATACATAACCTAATCTTAAAAGATTATTTGATTGTAATTATTTTTACTGATTTTGATTTTAATTATTTTCTTACATTTGAAATTTATATTAACTTTTATTATTGTTATGATATTATAATAATTCATTAGATAATTTAACAACATATAAAACCTTACACAAGCACTTGTTAAATACTTAGTAGGTTGGTCTCAACAACTTTATAAAATGTTTTTACTATTTTTAAAGAAATATATTTTTTTTTTTACCTTAAATGATTTTATTTTTATCGCTTACTTATAACGATATTTTAACTGTATCAAGTTTTTTCAAGAATGCGTACAGATCGGGCAGTTGCCGTATGTTGACATCCGAAATGTTCTTTGTTTATAGAAATTACGTATGGAACAAGACGTCTGCTCTGTCTCGCGCTCGGATAATTTCTAAACTAGTTGAACAACAAATCCGAAGAAATTCGTTAAATGTAACCAGATAACTGAATGCCCAATCACAGAAGTGCTTTAAATGTATTGCGTAAACACTTTCAATATGCGATAGTGGAGTGCGTCACTTTAATTTAGGACTGCCACATACATTCTGAATTCATTTACGGAATCTTATCCCAAAACTTATTGGCGCCCTATACAAATAAACTCAAATTCCGTACGGGAAAATTCCTGACAGGAAAGTATCTTGGTCCATAGATCTATAGCGTTCGAAATTTCCGTTCCACAAAACAACAATGTTCCGAATGTTTGTGGCGAGCCTTAGACTATCTTTATCTGACTGCACTATTAAAATAATCCAGTAATTAAATCACAGATTAGCACCACTAAGCGATGGGGTTGTCACATCTTGACGCCAACTATTGCCATCGAAACGAAAATAAACACAACTAAATTGGGCCACTAAAACACCATTAAGGAAAATTTTGTGAATCGAATCGGCTGCCCTCATGATAAGCAATTTGTTCATCGACAGTAACGTCACGGTAATGAGAGAAGCGATTTCCCGCTCCGGTGGCTAGCAGACAAGGATACTATCTGACACTTGCGGAAAAAGGACCTTTATTTACGATGATAGCTTTGATAAACAAAATACGCTTGAATGAGTTTCGCTGTTATTATTCAGAAGAGTTTATGGAAAGCAGTTAAAAATACACGTAAAATGCGAAGGTTTATAGCTTATAAATAACGACAGAATAGGTGGAGACGCGTGAAGTTGAGGATAAAGCTGGATAATGTAATTGCTTTATATTTTTACGCAAACGAGACATATGCCAATATAAAATGATTTAAGCGCGGCAAAACTGCACGAAAAATCGTGACAAAACTGACTTCAATTGCAAGATTTATCCTTATACATAAAAATGAATCTACATTTCCAAGGGCGTAGCCAGGATACTGTGCAAAGGAGGCAGAGACAGAAAATCCTGGACTGTTAGGTCTTAATAATGGTTTTTAAAAAATGAGAGGTAAGGTATTAATTTAAAACAGAATATAGTAACTATTCTTCATATTCGTATATTCATAAATATCTTCATGTTCGTGACAAATTTATTGTCCACATCTACCATACATACATAATCCGTTTTAGGTGGTTTTTAGTCATTCGGACTGTTGCAGTCCTGTGTAGAAGCTCTTTGGAGGGCACGGCAAGGCAAGCACCTTAACTTTAGTCTCATATATATGACGATAGTTTTCTCTACTTATCGTCGGCGCTTGATGGAATTCCATTCTAGTAATAAATATTTATTAATAACACTTATACTTTCAACATTATACATATATATTTTTCTCCGTGTTGGTCCGGGCTCATTTGCAGAATAGACAATCTGCCTTCCTGCCAGGCAGTTCGTAAAAGGCGAACATAGGCTTACCGTCACTAACACCGTGACATCTGACTAGGTGGTAGAGATTCGCAGCGACTCACCTGGATTGGTAGCACCGCCTTACCTATTCCTGCCGCCATAACGTCATGACATGTTCCGGTTTGGAGGGTAAAGTAGCAGGTAAACTTACATAGGATTTTAAACTTAAATCGTCGCGAATTAATAACATTTTTAATTATTTATACGGGATACTCACGATCTCTTTTTATTTTATTTGTCGATATTTCGGCCTTTACTAGGCCGAAATATCGACAAATAAAATAAAAAGAGATCGTGAGTATCCCGTATAAATAATTAAAAATGTTAGGTAAACTTACGTTTGCTCGAGGCCTAACATCCCGGCTTCAGGTTGGCAGCGCACCATTACCACCTTTGGTGTCTCTAGGCGGCGTGAATTTCTTACCATTAGGGAATCCGTCTGCTTGTTTGCCTTCCAATATCATAAAAAAAATTAAACGTACAATTGATATTTATAATTATTGTCTATCTATCTACTTGACAGCTCGTAAGAGCCGAACAAAGATTATTTGGGTCAATATCAACAAGACCGCTGGTAGGTTGCTGCGCAGGAACTTTCCGAGTAGGGATCTACCTACCGCCTTACCGATTCCTGCCCGTCATAATGACAGAGTCATGTTAGGTCCGGAAGATGAAGGCACATATAGCCAACACCCCGGCGCGGCCACAGAAAAATGACGCACTTATAACATCTATGGTGTCAATAGGCCACGGTTATGTCTCACCATCAGAAAAGCAGCGTGCTTGTTCGTTTTTACGTATAAAAAGCAAAATCTGTGCTAGATATGTAAAGAACCAACAGGAACCCAGATAAGGAAGACATTATGGTTGACCGGCATAGTTGGGAATACAACATTGTTTAATTACCATTGTTGGAAGTTCAGCAGTTTCGAACTTCGAGTTCCTTCTCATTAACGACATAACTTTTTTATAATGGACGTGATGCAGAACAAACAGTCTTTAGCTCTTGACTTGGGTAAGTTCTTCCTAGGGTTGCTACCTTTTTTCAGGATGAACAAAGATTTTTTTGTTTTGCTATAACGTATGTTTGTTAAAGTATGCAGATTAAAAAGTCTATTTATTTGTTTGTCCTCATAATGTTTGTTGCTATTTTTTTGTTCACAACGTGCAAATATTAAACGCCCAAAGTTGTGGCTATGGATACTTACTACACTTATGATTATGTCTAATTACTAATGATTATGTCTTAGGTACTCATACAGAGTACTCAGACAGAAACGGACAGATGCCAATTAGTCCTACGTAAATAAATTATTTTAGCGTACTTTATTTTTGTCGTAGATCATCAAGTACGCCGATATGAAAAAAGGAGAACACTTTATTTTAAAGTACGCGTGGCAACCCTAGTTCTACTTGAGAAGTAAGCGAATTATTACAAGCAACATCTCTTTATCAAACTGAAAAGCTAAGTTTAACTCATTATAAATACATAATGATTCGTCTAGTTAAAGTACCGTAAAGTATGTGACGATCTCATGGCCAAGTAATGGATTCTGATGACTTAGGTGTGTTACAGGGGTTAGTGGAGAAGTGTTGGCGTTGACTGTACGAGAGGGTTTGATTCCCAGTCAGACAACTCAAATACGCTTACCTCTTCGGGAATACAGGCGTGAAGATACCTCGCTTTACTCCATTTCAAACGTGAGGTCTAACAAGACGAAACTGAGATCTTATGAATTGATAACACTATCTTATCCATCATGCCGCTTGTCCCTGAATACCATTGTCGTTATACATCAGAAGGGTAGGGCTGCCGACAGACTTGCACACGTGGCTTAAGATTTTCGGCCATAAAATACCGATATATCAGTAGCTTTTGTTGTCCGTCTGCCTCTTTTTATCAGAACAGTTGCACGCGTCTTCAATATTTTTAACTGACTAAAAGAAGGAGGTTTTCAATTCGACTGTTTGTCTGTTTTTAAAAAATCAAATCAAAATCCTTATTTGCTACAACGGGGATTGAACATTTGGTAGTGTTCATAAAAATAAAGTTATGACCTTAAAACCTGTTGAACTAAGAACTGGCATGCAAATATTAAGTTTAATTTAGTTAAGATTGAAATACATATAAAAAACTACAATTCAATCAGAATTTACAAATTCAATTTCGATGATTAAAAGCTTTGATGAAATTTGTGTGGAACTATTTCGAAACAAAATATCAAATCGCGAGGTGGTATCCAATGGATTTTTTGCAATTTTTACTGCGCATAATTATATATCAGTAAGAATTAAAAATAAGGAGAAACACATAAAAATAATTTTATTGAATACTAGCTGTTGTCCGCGTGGGACCACAGGAACATTGTTACGGGATAAAAAATATCCTATGTGCTAATCCAAGTTACCACGAATCAGAATCAGAATCAGAAAAATCTTTATTCACTTGAACCATATAAGTGGTATTTGTGCGCGTCAACATTTTTTTAAACTACCATCGGATCGGAACGCGGCCACACACTGAGAAGATCCGGCGAAAGAAACTCAGCGGGCTTGCCTTTTTTTTTAAATAATAATAGTTACAATATAAACAAGATTAAAAATATAAATTACAATCTTACTTTAACTTAAATAAAAGGTACAACAAATCACATTACAAATTGCAGTGGGACATTGAAAGCACTATCCCCAAGCATGTTCATCAGCCAAATATTGTGAGACCGTATAACAGCCATTTTGACATAATTTTGCTTTTATACATGTTTTAAACTTATTTAAAGGTAGATCTCTAATACCAATGGACAGCTTATTGTAAAAACATATACATTGACCCAAAAAGGATTTACTAATTTTATAGAGACGAGTTTTGTATGCGGCTAGATTATTTTTATTCCTAATATTAACATCGTGAACTTTACATTTTTATAAACATACATAGATTTTTTTAAACATACATTGAATTCTCATAAATGTATTGAGAACTGAAAGTTAAAATATTTATTTCTTTGATTTTTTCTCGCAGGGAATCCCTTTCTTTAAGATTATAAATAGCTCTAATAGCCCTATGTGTGTGCCAAATTTCATTAAAATCGTTTTAGCAGTTTTTGCGTAAAGGGGTTACCAAACAATCGTACAAGTTTTCGCATTTATATAATTAATAGAATTTTGACTTGTATTCCTTATATTCGTAATTCTTTCACTGGCAACGAAATAGTCGAATTGGATCAGTCATCCTCGAATAATACCAAGAAAAGAATTTCATTTTATTAGCACAGATTATGCTGGTGAACTCGTTTATTCGTAAAGACGTTACTGTCACCTGAGTTCATAAATCACGTAACTCGATTGATATCAATCTTAACGACATTGATAAATCTCTTTTCGTATTTACAGAATACGTTTTTATCATTACAATAATATTTGAAGAATATTTTTCCAAATAGAAAGATCCATGTACAAGCATTCAATAAATATAATTTAGTAAATTTATGTAATTTGATCCAATTTATCATTTAAGGTTTCTTTGTCTAGTCTATCGTATCCGTGGTGTAGTGGTCCGGCATTGGACTTGATTTCTTGAAGTCCCGGGTTCGATCCCTGGAAAATGTGTATTTTTTTAATTTTCTAATAAAAATAAAGTTGCTCGGGATTGGATAGGTTTGGTAGGAAGGTTGACGATAGGCTTGCCATCTATCATGTAGGACTTAGTGCTTTCGGCTAGTCGTGGGTGCCCTAGTTGAACCTTTGCTTACGTCTTCGGTGATATGGGCGTGAAGATAGTTTTTTTGTAGTCTAGTGATCCGGAGTTAGGTGTTGACTGCATAGATCTGGAGTTAGATTCCGAGGTAACACAAAATGTGTTTTTTTTTAATTTTCTAATCTAAACAACTTTAATTGGTATAGGTAAAAGCCATGTTGGCGATATTTTTGGCGCCTTGCACATTGTGGCACTAAAATACCTTTGGCTAATAGTGAGTGGCCTGGTTGTACCTTCTTCAAAAACATATCCGTAAAGATACTTATATTTTTAAAATGCATGAGCAAACTACTTTCTTAACACATAAGGAAGACAACTTGTGCAATAATGAATTTCATACATCCAGAGATGTTTATTGATATCGTTATAACTTGAATTATTATATTTTGACTTGGAACTCTGATCAGAAAAAAAAATTTAATTACGCTTATTAGATATAGATTTCAGGACAAACAATTTCAATTAAAACATTTAGGAAAGTTCAAAGTTGTTCAGAAGCGAAATAAAGTCTAATTGGTTTGGACGACAAAATTCGATTGCTTCGCAAAATGAGTACTAGGATAAATTAAACTTTAAGAATGCCATTTAAAAAGAGTTGCGTTTCAGTTTTTTTGGTTTTAATTGGGTATAAAGACTTTGGTTATTTTAATTGAGTGCAAAGGCATTATTTGTTTGATCACCTTGTTGGACAAAGGCTGACTTTATCGTCAAACCTACAAGCTTGGGTTCTATTCCCGACGGCAGGTATTTGTGTGAAAAACGTTTAGATGCTGCATTTTCTCGTCTGAGTGTTTTTTAAATTTATTCTGGTATCTATTTAATAATTTCAATGTATTTGATTATTTCACTGGCAACGATAGCAGAAGCATATTATAATTTGCTTAATTTTATTTGGGGGTTGATTCAATTTGTTTAACTTTTCCAGTTTATATTTAATTTACCAATTGATTACCGTTAGTGATAATGCCTGAAATGTAACCAAAGCTATATACTTTCGAAATTCTAGTTCGGCCTTTCTTTGCTAAACAAGGTCGTAAGCAAAAGTTATTTAGAAACAACTAGCTGACCTGGCAGACTTTATTTTTAATATGAGTAAAAAATTTGTGGTAAGTCACCCTTATCACTTAGGCGTACGAAAAATAGATGTTGGCAGATTCTCATACCTACTCACTTTGCTTACAAAATTTCCTGAGAATCGATCGGAGGAGTACGGGAACGAACATTGTGACATTGAGAATTTTATATGTAAGATCAGATATACGAAATTTTTTTTATGATATTGGAAGGCAAAAATGCAAACGAATTTCCTGATAGGAAGAAATTCACGCCGCCTAGAAACACCACAGGTGTTAATGGTGCGCTGCTAACCTTAGGCCGGGATATTAGGCCTCAAGCAAAAGTAAGTTTACCGGCTACCTTATCCTCCGAACCGGAACACGTCAACGGCAAGCGCTGACATTATGGCGGCTGGAATAGGTAAGGCGTTGGTACCAATCCGGGCGAGTAGCTGCGAGACTCTACCACCTAGTCAGATGTCACGATGTTAGCGTCGGTAAGCCTATACTCGCCTTTTACGAGCTGCCTGGCACAGGTAGACAGATGGTCTATTCTGCAAAGGAGCCCGGACCAACACGGTGGGGGAACTTAACCATATTTTTGTACTAAAAGGGTAATAAATGTGGAGGATGCCAGGCAAGTCTGCAAAAATCATGAGATTTGGCACTCGACACTTTATGTCTACCCCATAAAGATACATGTATGTGTGTATGTATTTGTCATCGTATTGGTTGCCTTCCTGCAGGCTGCTCGTAAGAAGCGAGCAAAGGTTAAATGGATAACCAACAAGGATCCTGGTGGGAGAGTGTCATGATGCAATATGCGCCGTTACGAGTACATCCCTACTTACTCCGTATCTTATACCGGCCTACCTATTCCTGTCGTCATAGAGACAGTGTCATATTCCGGTCCGGGGGAAGTGTAACGCAGCAATGCCTCAACATCCAAGGCCAACATCTATTGTATCTATAGGTCACGGTTATTTAATACCACCAGGATATCTGTATGCTTGTTCGCTTTGTTATCATAAAAAAAAATACTTCTATAATACTTCTTTTCTTCATCCCGCTATACAGTGTGAAGTATACGGAAAAAGCGCAATACAAGTGCGTTGAAAAACTTTCTCCCTCGTCACTTTTTCTTCTGCCGATGCACATACATTTGCTTCACTCTCTGCAAATACGCTAAAAAAAGTTCCATTCCTGTATTCCTTCTGGAGATGCAAACAAACATTTGGTACACACTTTATATATTTGTAAAAAAATCACTTTGTTTCATACATTCTGGCTATGGATCACAAAACCACAGCAAAGTTAGCGCATCGCTATAATTTCACAAAGTGTATCTCTAGACTTCTCCGTTCTTTCAACAAGCTGTAGATATTCATATGAATACGAATCTGGATAAGGCCGCAAAGTTGTTTGGATTACTTTCAAGGTCTTTAAAAACGGCTCCATTATGACCTACTTATATAACTTGTATTATCCTAACTTTTGTAGGTTTCGTCAATGGACAAGTCAGGGCTAGCTTATGCAAACGTTTGCCAAACTCACCAAGTTCAATATCTACGACGTAATAAACAAGTCATATCGCTTAAATTTTCCCCGTGTTGGTCCGGGCTCCTTTGCTGAATAAAGCATCTGCCTTCCTGCCAGGCAGCTATCATGGAGTTTATCATGGATATGTTTTAGTATAAGTATCCTCATGTCTATATCCCGGAAGGGGTATGCAGAGGTACAATCAGCGCACTCGCGACAAGCCGAAGACACTAAGTCCCACGATGTGATAGGTTCTTGTTGCCCGACCCGAGGATCGACCCTGGGATTTCAAGAAGTCAAGTCCGACGCTGGACCGCTAGACCACAGAGGCGATATATTTCCCCTGTTTTACATTATGGCATCCCTATCAGGTGAAATGATATAAAATCAATTAGAATATTTGGAGTCCAAAAGAAGTATATAATATAAAGTGATACGACGTAGTGTTCAAATCAGTTACAATCAGGCAAGCCTGTTTTTAAGTCACTAAAAATATTGTTTTTACCTTGGCTGTACGTGTATTTGAGAAAATGCATTACTATTTGATTATAACTAATGATTAAAGTGTTGGGAAATTCATATTTTAGGAATAATGAAAATTGCTCGCCAAAGACTTGAAAATTGCCAAAGACTTGTTCAGAATAAAATCCTTTTTAATTAATAAATGATAGCTTTGTAATACATGGATTTTAACCAATTTGTTTAAAATATATGATTAATAATGTTTAAAGCTATGTAACTAATTTCGTTTCATATTTGCACACCACAATGTGGTAGAATATGTTGGTACGAATAAGTATTTTGTAACAACTTTTAAACACACATATTCCGCAAATATATGAATTTTATTTCATTCACGGCTTAAAAATTGTGAGGAACAGTCCGAATTTGCGCTAGGATAATCCATACTAATATTGTAATTAGGAAAATCTGTCCGTCTGTTACGTTTTCACCAGTGAACCACGCGTTCTGATTCTGAAAATTTATACGCAAAGAATCGATTTCAAACATAGGTTATATTTTTTTTTAAAAAATCAACCACTAATCGATCATAAGAAAACTACAGACACTACTACACTACTTTTACGCTCTTCACTGACACAGGTAGGTAGGAACTAAGTCAAATGTAACAATTACAAATACTAAAGTAGACACCTGAATAAATTTATTAATTACACCCATTAATTTTGTTAGCGATATTTAATACTTTTGGCACCTTATTAATAAACACGGAGTAAAGTATACCAAGGTTCAACATGGTATTACAGTCTTTATTACAATATCATACAGACTATAACATCAACTTAATTATAGTCTTTCTCTAGTCTATGCTTATAAATAAGACGGTTGGAGTTTAAGTGTACATGGTTTGATATTTATCCATAATTCTTGATTCAAACATATTTGTTAGATACTATTTAAAATAATGGCGAAGAGATACGATAATGTATTGAAATGGCAGTACGAATGTCCATACAGGAAGTAATTTAGATGATTAAATACCTTTTATGGGTTTCCAATAAAAGAGCAAAATGTAGATATACGAGATTTATATTTCATTGATTCTTTGTAAAATTCTATGCCCGCGGCTACACGTGTAAATAAATCATCTTGCGGTCGAGCAATAAATGACATTATAAATGACGACCAGCTCTGGCAAATCCTGCATCACGATATCAAAATTATTTAGCTCAGTACATCGTATATTTGTTTATTTATAACGTGAAAAAATATCAGCAGCCTAAAAAGACTGCTGATTTTTTTTGAAAGAAAGTCTTCTTGTGGTGTTTCTTACAGGGTAAATACACATCGCCAATACCAGCGATCTCAAAAGGGCGCTGCCAACCTGATACGTCAAGTCTCTTGCGTAAGATTTACCGGATACTTATTGTAGACACTTTTATATTGTAACAAATAATGTAAAAATGAATCCTCATTTCGCGTAGTGATCGTATCACGCCAGAATGGATGGACCAATTTTGCTATTTTTTTTGTGCTGGATATTGTCATGGGAATGTTCTTATGAGAAGACAAACCAAAAATATTGCAATAAAAGTGGGAAAAAATGTTTTAATAAAATTAAGCGATACGAAGTATACACGGTCGGCTAGTTAATTATAATTTTCATTTGTGTATATATTATATTGTGTAAATAGTAGAAACTTTTTAAGAAAATGTTCGTGACGTTATTTTCGATTTAAAAAGTTTTATCTGTTTTTTACATAAAATAAAATAAAAACAAATTTCTAGATCATTCCCCTATGTAGCGGCTAATAGGGCCGTTGCTCATTATTACATGCACCAAAAAACATATATGCATACGCATACAACTTAGAACTCTTCTTGATTCGTGTCCAAATTGGAATTAAAATGGATTTTATGTTTGAACATTATATTTCAAATGAGTAAATACTATGACAAATTTGGTGCAATACTTTTCGAGTTAAGTGTAAGAAATTCACGCTGCCTAGAGACACCAAAGGTGGTAATGGTGCGTTCCCAACTTGAGTCCGGGATGTTAGGCCTCGAGCAAAAGTAAGTTTACTAGCTACTAGCTAGCGTCAATGGGCATTGACGTAAGGGCGGCAGAAATAGATAAGGCGGTGGTAGCAATCCGGGAGAGTCGCAGCGAAATTCTATCACATATACAGATATCATGGTGATAGTAATGATGGTCTATCTGCAAAGGATGGTGACATTATTCTTCTTATATCCAAATATCAACAAATATATATAACACTAAGTAACAATTCTCATGATTAACTTATACAATTTTCATGATTATCTTCGACAAAATCTGTAATGTAGATACGAATTAGACCCATCTCGTTCACGTTCAAATCGAAAACGGTCCATTCGTTCAAAAGTTATGATGCCAGAGACAGACAAACACATAGACAAACTTATAATACTCCTCTTTCTCCTTAGGTTCAAAAATAGCTATTGTTTTTATCAAGTAATACAGTAATTTCACTGTCGTAAAAAAGCGGAGTTATCGAAATAAAAAGTTGTCTAGGTCCTTCTATAGGTCTAGACTATTGTTTTCAAAGAATTGAGAAAATATTATCTAGATAATGGTCTGTTTACCAAAGAAAACAAGTTTATGAGACATAAATATAATATGAATATGAATATTAGGTATAAATAAAATTAAAACAACTGAGTTATATTTCATTCGAACAAGTAATATCTTTCTTTGTAAGAAGTTATTTGGAATCACATTTCGAAATAATCTTATTTAAATTAGGAACCATAGATTAACACAAGCTAGATTTAACATAAATTTACTGAAAACAAGAATGTGTATTATGTAAAATTTTAATGTTTTAAAAATCTAAAGATATCCATGTACTTTTTTATGAACTTTGTAGCCAGAATTTCTATACTGACTATCAGTAGAAACACGTATGTATTTACACGCGCTGTGCTGTAAACCAAAACAACGGACTTACATATGTACATGTACACACATAACGAGTGTAGTTTTCATAAGTGAGGAAATAGAAATGATAACACAATAAACTGTAAAGGAAGTTTTAAAATGTAGTACTTTAGCCGATATCATACTGAAAACGATATTAATAAAAAATATCGCCGACACCGATATTGTTAGTAACGATAATGTTATAGGTACCGATATTGTTAAACTTAGTTAGAGCTGTGGGCTTAGAAACATAGAAAATGACTAGGATATAGTTTCACAATAAAATACTTATTTGTATTGATAGGAATTAATAACAAAAGAAACGCTGCGAAGGCGCTTTCTGACGTTTTAGCATGGAATTTAAAAAGTGTTGTTTACGAGCAAAATTAATTGGTTCCGACATTTAGTACAACTTTCTACGTCGCTGTTACATCGGTATTCGTATCGTGTTGTAAAGTGTCTGTAAATATTGAGTTTAACTAAGGTAATGAATAAATTTCCCTAGACACAAATTACACAACCAGATATAACCCGAAAGTAAGAGAATAATATAGGCTATGTATATTTTTTAACACGAGGAAATCCGTCCACTTGCTTTTTTAATAGGTGCTTACATATTAAATATTCTTAAAATTTGTTGCTGAACTTGAAGATAAAAACATATGAAAAGACAATTAGTAAAGTAAAAGTAAAAGTAATCGATTTCAATTGCCATTCTGTCACGAATCACGGTCACCTGCCGCTTGTATCCAGAGACTCCCCGCGACTTTGACCAGATCATCAGTACACCGAGTGAGAGGTCGTCCAACACTACGTCCTCGGATGCGGGGCCGTCACTTGAGAACCTTTCTTCCACTTCGGTTGTCGATTCTGCGAGCAATGTGGCCAGCCCATTGAAACTTTAGCTTGATTACTCTCTGGTATATGTCGGTTAATCTTGAACTCTTGCGGATCACCAAATTATGGATCATATCTCGCAGAGAAACACCGAGCATAGCTGGAAACATTTACGAAATGTAAAATATTTCAAGAGGTACTAAGGCCATTCTGCTCTTTCTCTGGAGTATTGGCACAAAACTTGCCCGTATTACTCTCCAGCCTCCTTACTCCATACACAAAAATATACCACAACACTTTCGCTTTACAGTATTAATAAGTTGATACTCTTTAGTTTTGATTTGGCAATTTTCAAAATAGAAAACGTTTTTGAAAAGGTTCTTGTTTAATCTAGATATGCAATTTAATCGCAGTCCGAACCACACCATCATTTCTCATTTTGCATTGCGTCGGTTTGATGCTAACACAAGCTTATGTATTGTAGTATATATGCAATTCGCGTCAGTCAAGTGCATTAGCGAGTCTAAATATTAGCATGGTTTTAGGGTCGGTGCTATTCAGCATATTATTTAGGCGGGTATCATACTGCACCGGACAGTACTCCGGTGTTGTAGAATTAAAATCGGTTTTGAAATCAGATCTGTTGGTTCGCCCACTGTATTAGTACTTAAGTTTTTCTATGTATTAGTATCATTGACTCATAATACAAACATATAATTCGCTTGCTTTGGGCCTAGATTTTAATTGAAAAAAAAAAGTATCTTCACGCCCATATCCCCGAAGAGGTAGGCAGAGGTACAAGCAAGGCACCCACGACTAGCCGAAGACACTATGTCCCACAATGTGATAGGTGGCAAGCCTATCGCCAGCCGGGCACATTTCTAATCCCGACCAGCTTTTTTTTTTAATTAGAAAATTGGAATAATCCAATTATTCCATTTATTCCATTATTATTTTATTTATTATTATTTATGTTGGCCGACCGGGGATACGAACCCAGGACCTCATGCAGTCAAGTCCAACACCCGGACCGCTTGACCACAGAGGCGGGATTTTAATTGATTTATTTATTTCGCTTCTGTGGTCTAGCATTCCGGTATTGGACTAAATACTTCTTACATAAGGTGTCAGGTCTGATTCTGAGAGGCGAGCAAACAAAAGGAAATGCATTTTGTCAATTTTCTTATTATAATCTTGAAATTTAAAAAATCAATGAATCCCCAACAAAACCAATGTGTAATCAATGCGATTAAGACAGCTCAGTTACGCTTAAGTCTACTGGTGGAGAATACCAATACGCGTTAAGTTCGCCTTTCATACAAGTAGTTTTGTTTGGTGTACAGTAAAGCCAAATAAATAAAAAAGTCTTTTCACGACCATATCCCCGAAGGGTTAGGCAGAGGCACAACCAGGGCACCCACGACTAGCCTAAGAGACTAAATACCGCAATATGATACATGGCAAGCCTATCGCTATCCGGCACATATCTAATAACGGACAACAGTTGTTTTTCAAACTAGAGGTGTTATAGGTTTGACGTGTCTATGTGTGTGTGCGCTTGTGTGTATACGAGGGCCATTCAATAAATTTTTAGCCTAAGAAAAAATAAAGAAAATTTTGAGAAAATAAAGATTTATTTTTCAACATAGTCTCCTTTCAATTCAGTACACTTGGACCAGCGATGCTCCAACTTTTTTAACCCGTCAAAAAATACGATTTCCCGAGGTCTTCAAAATGGGCCTCTGTGGCGGCGATGACCCTCATCATTCGACCCAAATCTTTTGCCGGCGAGTGACTTTTTCAGATTTGGGAACAAGAAAAAGTCGCATGGAGCCAAGTCTGGAGAATAAGGTGGACGGGGCAGGAATTCGTAGCGCAATTCGATCAATTTGGCCATGACAACGGAGGAGTTGTGAGCCGGTGTTGTTGTCTGGTGTGAGCAAACGCGGCACCCATCGCGCCGACAACTTTTTCATACCCAATTCTTCGTGCAGAATATGGTGCACTGTCCCATCTGCGATGCCTACAGTCTCAGCTATCTCGTGAATCTTCAGTCGCCGGTCTGCCAACACGAGATCGTGGATTTTTTTACGTTTTCTACTGTAGTAGCCGTTTTCGGTGCACCTGGGCGTGGCTCATCAAAAACCGACGTGCGGCCACGAGCAAACTCGTTGAACCAATTTTTGACGGTCGCCATCGAAGGAGAAGAGTCACCGTACACAGCATCCAAGCGCTCTTTGATTTCGCTGCGCGTTTTCCCTTCCAAAAACAAGAATCTAATCACCGAACGATATTGTTTTATTTCCATTTTTGCAAAACCGACCGACACGCTCGCTTCCAAAGGCTGTGAAAACAAAACAAATGAAGGAAAAAGACTGAAAACTACTTGATAGACTTCAAAAAGTATTTACTTCACGATAGTAAAACTTTTTGTAACAACAACGCCATGGGGCGATGAGGCTAAGTAATTATTGAAGACCCCTCGTATATATCTGTGGCTACATAGTTCCTCACGGTTTTTTTTTTGTTTGAAAGCTGACGTAATCGGGATGGTTTTAGCTTTAGTTTATGGAGATCTGCCGAGGAGTTCAAGATCATTAGCTCATTTGTAAGTATTATAATGGATATTAGACGCACTTTGGGTATTTATTTCACTTTTAAGCATATTATGTCTTTCAAGCGTATGTAACAATTTGAGACCAGACAGTTAAAGCACTAACAAGTCCTGGTATAGCTCCATCATGAGTTCCATCATGAGTTGGTCTCATGATGGAACTCGAAGATAAGAGACGTAAATCTGGAATGCCTGGTGGTAATATTCTTTGTCAGTAATATAGAAACCCCCCTACTTTCATCGGCCTTGAATTCGTTTCCATTAGTAATCGAATATGATCAGAAGCTTCCTATTTTACTGCCCTAAGAATAAACCACACATCAGGAAAAAATAGCAGTCAAATAAAAAAGAAAGAATAAGATTCAGTGATTTCGGAGCCCATTCATTGCAATGAAAAAATTTTCCTCTTTTTAATATTAGCATACATCATTGTAGATTCTTAGAACTGTTCAAAATAAATTTCAAAAATTGAGTAATTATTTTTCACTGTCAACCATCAATTCCACAGAAAGAATGGATTTAAATCATATTATCAAGCGTTCCCGCCGTGAAATTGAGTCAACACCGTACAAAATAAATGAGATTGAGGTCTATATGTGTAAAGGCAATTTATGCATATGAGACAATCTACGAAGACAATTTACCGACACCAATTTAGCTTATAGGTTTACTTGTAACATGATAATTTAGTTCAGGGTTGTCACACCTCAAACTCAGAAGGCCTTACGAACTGGCAACACTTAAATGTAAATATTCAAGTTTAAAAAAAAAACTCCTGCGGAAGTAGAATCTTGGGATTAAATAAACTAATTTGACATGAAGAAATAAAAAAATTCGGATATAAAATTTCGGAAATTAGATTTATGAATTAGGTTACATTACACAGAATTATTTAGTTACATAGTTTTCCCCCGTGTTGGTCCGGGCTCCTTTGTAGAATAGACCATCTACCTTCCTTGCTAGGTAGCTCGTAAAAGGCTAACAAAGGCTCACCGTCACTAACACCGTGACATCTGACTAGGTGGTAGAGTTTAGCAGTGACTCGCCCGGATTGGTACCACCGCCTTACCTGCCGCCATAACGTCATGACGTGGTCCGGTTCGGAGGGTAAGGTAGTCGGTAAACTTACTTTTGCTCGATGCCTAACATACCGGCCTCAGGTTGGCAACGCACCATTACCACCCTTGGTGTCTCTAGGCGGCGTAAATTTCTTAACATCAGGAAATCCGTCTGCTTGTTTCCCTTCCAATATTATAAAAAAAAAAAACAT
Source organism: Calephelis virginiensis (assembly GCA_002245475.1). Classification (NCBI taxonomy): domain Eukaryota; kingdom Metazoa; phylum Arthropoda; class Insecta; order Lepidoptera; family Riodinidae; genus Calephelis; species Calephelis virginiensis. Next base: position 18,970 of record NJDC01000960.1, read on the forward strand.
TCCAGAGTTCTGAAGACCGTCACATAAGTCATATTCATGGTAAGACACGTTCTCCTTAACGCACAAATGTGTATATAGCTTAAGGTCGTTGCACAAACGCCTGCCGCCGTCAAAAATCGAATGTGTCTCGTGGTTTAACGATGGCTTCAGTCACACGACTAACGAGTTTTTTTTATCCTGAAATTTTTTTACTAAAATTTATAATATAGAATTAGGTATGTAAATTTGCATAAATAAATTAAGGAAGTATTGGAACATTTAAATCACACTCAGAAAATATGTTAGTATAATTTACATTACATTTTGTATAAAAATTAAACAAACTTCTACATGAAAGTCATACCTTTTTGGGTTTTTTCATTAAAATAATTATTCCCGGTCATAAACTCCCTAAAGTAGCGAAGCCCTGTTAAAAATTAAGGGTCTAACGGCACATTTATTGATTCTAAATCAAAGCCCGTACTTTATTAAAGCAGTAACTCCTGTTATTACCTTTTCTTAAAAGACAGTTATTATATCCATCCTATTATCCGTTAAAATTTATGCTGCCCTAGTACAAAGTCGATCGGAAGGAAAGTTTTGACGATCGTAATTTATTTGCAATAGCTCTGTAGACATTATTTATTATCCCAATTGATCTTTATTAAGAAATTTATTTTTGAATTGAAACACAAAGTACAAAATGTTGTTAGGTTAGAGACCGGTCTCGTATATACCAACTGTTAGTAATTCTAGTAAAATTACATTTTTTACAAAACTATTAACAAACTTCGAAGTAAAATACAAATCGATACCCATGCAAATAAAATAATCTATATATTAATACGTGATGCCAAAACTTTGGACCCCTTTTTCAAAAATTGCGAGGACGCGGACGCAGGAGCATAAAATTTGGCACACTTATAGTTTATGTGTAGGAGAAGTGCAGAATGCTAATATGTTTCAATAATAATGTTTATAAAGTACATTAAATAAATAAATAAATTATTACCATATCAGTGCATTTGACACACACAAACAAATATATTGATGATAACGATAAAAGATCATAGATGGCGCACTAAAAAGTTTGTAAACAAAGTAATTGGTCTAGAGAAATGAAGATGGCGTTCTTATCAACAAGATATTAAAATTTATTATGGTCGAATTTCGACCAACGGGCGACCACTAGTTAATAATAAATGCTAAAAGCGCACTGAAACTACAAAAAACCGACTTCGATTTCAATGATGATGTCGTCCCAGTATGTATTCTTTTTAAGGTAAACGCTTGTACTATTCCACTATACACTTAATTTAACATATAGCATAACATAAAGTGTTAAATAAAGTGTACAGCGGAAAAGTAAAAGCGTTTACCTTAAAAAAGTGTGTGTACAATGGAATTCCACCAAGTGTCGACGATAAGTATAGATTCTACATTAAAATTGAGTATTTTCCTTAATATCCCTGGCATTAAAAAATCACCAGATCCAGACTTGGTGGCAATGGGACCATCGTCACGGTCTATCATTAAAAAAAAAGAATTTTGAAATGATGGAAAAATCGATTAGCATTCCTACCACTTTGGGGATACGGGCATTAAGATATTTTTTTATTAACTCATATTTTTTTTGATAACAAGCCAATAAATTTTTTGATGGTAAGAAATACACACACCTACACACAATTCTTGTTTGGAAGTTGCAAACAAGAATTGTGTATTAATTCCAAATTGGAACTGGGCAAAAATGTACGAATACTTATAAAAAGGGAGCTGTGGTCTAGCGGTCCGGGTGTTGGACTTGACTGCATGAGGTCCTGGGTTCGAATCCCGGGTCGGCCAACACAAAGAAAATTGGATTTTTCCAAAAAAAAACATCAAAATAGATTCATCTAGACAAAGAAAACATAAAGCACGGTTGGACTAAAAATAGTTTTTGAAAATCAGCTGAAAATATAACAATTTTTAAAAACTATTCAACGGACAACCTTTGAAAATATGAAAAGACTATTATTTGATTTATACTTAAGCTATATTCCAAATTTCTAAAGGCTGAAACTACTTTAAAATCAGGCCACTCCAATACAAACTCCGAGCTTTAATTCACTAGAAACTTGGAATGTCATTTGCAGAGTCCTGAATTTTGCTAACTGAGGAAACAAGTAAATAAAATGTCACAAATTTTAATTAAAACAAGTGTTTTTAACAAGTGTAGCACTTTATCTTATTATAGGACTCCTGAAAAGTTTAAATACTTTGAAGTGTATCGAGTAATTAGCACAGACACAAGACACACAATAACACAAGTGCTATTCGTAAAGTTACAAACATTCCTATTATAGGATTTTAAACTTAAATCGTCGCGAATTAATAACATTTTTAATTATTTATACGGGATACTCACGATCTCTTTTTATTTTATTTGTCGATATTTCGGCCTAGTTGCATAGGCCGTGGTCCCGTCGTGACCTAATAACATAAAACATAATGTCATTCCTATTATGTTAGGGAATTCAGGTGAAAGTTTCACAATTTGCTATTTGATTAAATTGCATTAGCTATAATAATAAAGTAGATTTTTAACAATTGCCTTACCATAGGTACATTCAGCATTTAATATTTTTTTGCACTTGCAGCGGGTGGAAAGTGGCCCCTATAGGGCTTATAAATAGTATATGTTTCTCGGACAATAAAAAGACGACGGGTTGCACTTCGGGAGTGCGGGAGAAGTGAAAACTTGATTAATAACCTTGTGCATTTTTGATATTTTGGAATGGTTGTGAAATAATTTTGCACGAATTGCTTTAATTATCAGTATCAAAGTTATCGTTTATGTGGTAGAATACAATATTCATTTATTGCGCTATCGTACACAAACATGACAACATGAACATTCGAGCAAACGCCCTGCGCCGTCTAAACGAAAAAAATACATTTACATTTAAAATACATTTTCGCCGCGTTGTAGAAAGAGAGGGAGATACTTCCTCTCCTACGCCGCGCCGGCTGTTTTCCCTCCATCCTTCTTACAAATTTTCGATCAGGTCATGTGCCCTGACGCGAGTTTAGAGTTTTCACCTATTCCAAAAAAAGTGCACAACGCCTCTTAAAAAGTTTTCACTTCAAAAACCTGACGTTTGTCGAAGTTAGCTTTACTTCCTTGAAGTTACCGGTTTTCTGAGATTTTCACGGGATAATGTATAATAGGCAGGTGGAAAGTGAGAGTTTCTCTTGTTGCTTCTCAAACAAAGTTGCCACTTTCCTTCTCTGTCGGATAGAAAATAGCATACACAACTCGGTCACTAAATTTGAAAGTCTTAGCATAACCTGTTAGAATTATCTTGATCTGAGACTTTATATACGTTACTACTATTGTTGGCGTTGTGATACTGAGACCCCGTTATATCACAGGGTACTACTTTAAACCGATTTCGTCATTCATTCGGTATGCAATATCAATAAATTTTCATTTATTAGGGTCGGTATGTAACGGCCTGATCACGCGCGGGTGGATACTAAGTTTTATTTTTTAATTAGTGCAGACAATCATAACTATGTGAAAGAGGGCTGTGCAGCAGCTCCACGGGACTGGTACCACCGTCGTACATATTCCTGTCACTAAAAGATCAGTGCCCGCGATTGTCGCGCTCCGCGTTGGCAAAAATAGCCAGTAGTACTTGGAAACTGGATCAAAGACCGACCAAAGATACCTACATACACAAACGAGTAAGTTGTCTCTTACAATCAGTAGATCCGCCTGCTTTATCGCTGCCTTAAGTCGGATATCGCCTCTGTGTGTGTCATCCGTTCCGTCATCGAACTCGACTATTTGTGGTCCAAGGATCAATTCCCGAATTGGGCAACAAACAAATCCTAAAAAGTAATATTGCCCAGGGTTGGATATGTGCCCGGTTGGTCATTTCGCACAATGTGATAGGCTTGCTACTCATGGTTGCCGTGGTTGTAGATATGTTTACCTTTTCGGGAATATGGACATAAAGATACCAATATCATACAAAATCTAGAGACGTCTATAAAACTAAAACAAACGCTAGTGGGTATCCCTTTGTGGTGAGTTTACAGAAAACACATAACTTTTAAAGTAGATTTATTAATTACTTATGTTATTGCAAACAACTGAGGCGATAAATAATAGAACTGCTTAGCTTAAAAAACTCAAACGCGTTTAATAAAAAATAACACTAAAATTTGCGAGTTGAAAAACATGTTAGTAAATGAAGTTTCACCGAATGCAGACGATGGAAGGTATAAACTTGTTTTTTCAAACGGTTAAAATCTGATACGTAGGAGTTTTCGCAGTGAAATATCACGGGTTTTAACTACGATTTTAATTAAAACAGAGAGTGCACTCTAACTGATCGGAGTAAGTGCACCATTTTATCTTATTAACGAGATGACTCCAGCAAATGGCATACTGAAGAGTATCGACTAATAAGCACAGGAACACAAGTGGAGATCGAACCCATGAACTGAAATAAATACTGATTCAGTGTAACGTATTTTTATTTTAGCACTTGCCCTGTGCTTGGGATAAATTCAGTGTAGCTTGTAAACAACGGTAAACAACGAACCTCAATATTACGATAATAAAATTATTCAAAACCGTTTAAAGCTTAACAGCAAAGGGCTAATGTATATTATATTTGTCAAAAAACCTTTTTGAACGATTTGTCTATAATCCAGTGCATTGAGGTGATACTCGTCTAAACTGCATATTTTTTTGAGCTGCACGTTTAAGAACCTAAATTTGAGAAACAGAGGCTCTTTTATAAAATTATGATGTTTTTTTATCTAGGGGATTGACATTTTAACACCTTCTTGGGGCGGATTTTTGTTGAGGTAAAGTATGACAATAGTCAGATCGATCAATTGGAAGAAAATGTTGTTCTTAATTGTTTTTTGTCTGAAATTGAATACTTTTCGACTGTTTATGTATATGAAATGTTTTACCATTTAAACAACGAAATCATTAAAACTACGTAACGTATTTTAATGCGGTTTTTGCGGTTAAGAGACATTCAAGAAGAAGGTTTACATAAGGTGCCTTGGTGGTACCTTTGCTCACTTCTTCGAGGATATTGATCTCAAGATTCTTTATTTTTTTTTAGTCCAGTGATACGAAAGATCTAGTGGCCGGATTATATCACGCTGAATGCAGTGGCTATAGATACGAGTATACACTGTATTTTTTATACTATTACTTGACCAGCTATAAAACTTTGAACTGCTTGATTTTTTTTAGCATCAACGATCTTGCTCAGCTTTGCTTGGGTGATATTGAAAATATTAAAAAAAAACTTCCAAGTGACATACTACGTGATAAGATGCTATAATTGTGAAATAAAAATTGTATATCTACATATAAAAGAAAGTAGTGATAGTTACACTAACTAAATAACTCCAGAACGCTTGAATCATTACACGCTTTTTATTAGCTTCACCTGTATGTTTGTATGTTTGTTTGTATGTTTGTTTGTAACCGACTTCTTTGGGCGCGATTTTTTAGCTATAATTTTACAGGGGGGCTAGAAGATTACGGGAAGGTAGTTAATAATAATAATAATAAATCATCTTTATTTCACATAAGACTACAAGAGGCACTTGTGACGGGTCTATATAATAATAAATCTACCACCGGATCGGAACGAGGCCGCACACTGAGAAGATCCGGCAAGAAACTCAGCGGGCTTGTCCTTTTTTTTTCTTACTTTACAATATGTTTACAATAGTTTATGTAATGATACATTATATATTATAAGAGATTGGCATGAGGAGCGATTAATCCCAAGCAGTCTTATCTGCTAAATATTCAGCAATGTTATAATAACCCTTTTGATTTAATTTACATTTAACACATTTCTTAAATTTATTAATTGGAAGTTCTTTCATGTAAAGTGGGAAGTTTATTGTAGAACTATATACATAGGCCCGATTTAGAATCGGGAAAACAAAGAATGATTTTTATTTCATTCAAATGCGAGGAAACTAGGAAAAAAATCTTTTTACTCTACAAACAGAACGTATGGAACGAAGTTCGCCGGAAGAAAAGCAAAAGTATGGATTTATTTGGGATGTAAAATTATGCTATAGGTAAACAAAAACAATTTGTGTATGCTATGTTAGTATGCATCCAGTCATCAAAAATGAGGGTTTTTTACCTATCTCGGTTAAATCTAGCGGTATAGGGTGCGATGATGCTACACTCTTTTAGTGACAAATTCCCTCGGATATATTTTTCCCGTTTACCCGTTCTATGGTTGTTCCGCGTATTGATCAGGGTCCCCTGTGTAGAATGATTCATCTGCCTTCCTGCCTGACAGATCGTAAGAGGCAAACAAGGCTTAAGAGGGTCGCTAACATCAAGCAGAGTTGCGATAGAGTGTTACGCTGTAGAAATCTAACGCTTAGTCTAGTGCTATAAAAACAGTGTTGGGTTTTGTTGTCCAGTCTGGAGAGAATGCCGGTAGACTCAAATGTTAGACCTAGAACCCCGACCAGAGGATAGCGACGCAACTATAACATCTATGGTGTCTATAGGCCACGGTTGTCTCTTACCATCAGGAGCACCGTACACATGTTCACTATTCTACAACACACAAAAAAGCTTATAATTTTAATTAACTTCTTCTTCTTCTTCTTAATATAACTTTTAATTAAAGTGTTTAAAAATCATATTTAAATTGCTAGAGGTAATACTAACTTCTTAAATACTGTTGATAAAGTTCAATATTATATCTGTTTGAATAGCGACACAATTACATTGTGCCCATTTTATTAAGTTAGAATGGATGTAGTTAGTTATTCTCAAAGTATACTCGTAGATAGATGCCATCGCGGATTTTTTGTAGATCTATGAAAAAGATCTATAAAAATATATGGGGGACCATATACTGTCCTCACTAATATAAATTAGGTATATAATGGAATTTTGTGGTAGGCTCGGGTTGATTTCAGATTTGAAAGAGGATGTATGGATCAGGTGTTTTCGCTTCGCAACATCGAAAAGAACTATTTATCTTTGGGCCAAGGGATCAGGAGATTTTGTGGATCTCGAAAAAGCGTTTCATTGGGTTGTAAGTTGATCGCCTCTGTGGTCCACATGTTGGACTTGACTTCATAAGGTCCCGGGTCAGGCAAAAAAAGGGGCAATGAACGTGGGCAAGCAACTTTACTAACCTTTTCAAAACGACATAAATGAAACTCTAATATAAGTAAGACGTCTGTATGCTTGTTAATAGATATTGCAGTGTTCGCGTAATAATTAGTCCAGTGATAGAGATGCAAATCTAGTGGTCGGATTATTTCACGTTGATTGAAGCTACAGATATTGTTATGGATGTCGCAGGCAATACAAGCTTAATTAGACATTCAATTAACACCCTAACACAGAGTTTCTCGAACTGTACTGTAATGAGCTTAAACCTCGCTATTTTAAACTACGCAACTTTCTTATATTTTTATTTTATACGACGCACCTATAAACCCGCCAGAGCCGGAAGAGGACGGGCTCCTCTGGACCATAAGTATCATATTATACCAGTAATAATAAATATAAGCCTAGTAATAGGTTACTGACAGTACCACGACGTCCCAGAGCGTATCGACGTACGAGCGTACATTATCTGAGTCAATACTCCCGAGTGTTTTAAATGACACGGTTCTTCGTATGCTACCGTGGTCTTTAAAAAAAAGTGTCTAACGCCTATATCCCCGAAGATGTAGGCAGAGGTACAACCAGGGCACCCACGACTAGCCGAAGACTAGTGTGACAACGTGATAAATGGCAAGCCTATCGCCAACCGGGTACATATCCAATCCCAAGCTACATTTTTTTAATAGAAAATTGGAAAAATCAATTTTTTTTGTTGCCCGACCCGGAATTCGAACCCGGGACTTCATATAGTCAAGTCCAACACCTGAACCGCTAGACCACAGAAGCGATAACCGTGGTCTTTGGTAAGAAGATCTTAGTTATTTTTGCTTTTTCTTCGCATATGTATCTTTCTATTCTTCAAAGAATTTTATTCCGAGGGTCTATATAGAAGATATATTATATCTTCTATAGATTGGGCACACATCATAATTATGTATCGAACCCAGGTTAAGTCCCGAAAAGTTGGTCTTCGTGGTGTAAGTTTTTTAGTGCATCTTGAAAGAATGCAATAAAAAAATTATTAATAATAATAATAGACTAATTAAATATTCGAGCGCTGTTGGCAAAATGTTAAACTATTTTTTTGTTATAAAATAAGATACATTGTGATATTTATGAAAATAAGAACTAGCCATTGAATTTTGTTTAAAACGTTATTACCTATTTTACTATATTTTTGTATCTTCACACCCGTATCCCCGAAGACCACCCACGACTAGGCGGACATTTTGTTCCACAATCTGTTAGGTTGCAAACCTATCGCCAACCGAGCATTTTTTAATCCCGAGCAACGCGAATTTCATTGAAAAATTAAAAAAAAACACATTTTCACCTTGTTGTCCGACTCGGGGCCGAATTCGGTACTAATGAGTCTTAGCCCGATACTGGAGCGCCAGACCACAGAGGAGGAGGAGTTTGATAAATTTAAAAAAACACTAAAAAGTGTTAAAAGCTCATTACAATATTTTTTTTATAATCGAGTGAAATTACAAGTAACGTGTTTTAAGTAACTAATTAATTAATATTCCCATTTCGAGTGGTCATCACATTACTCCTGAACGGTTGGGCCAATTTTGCTATTTTTTTCTTTTTGTTGTGTTATTTATTGTCTGAAAAAGGTTCATTCAAAAAACACATGAAAATACCAAGAAAAATTGGAAAAGGTGTAATCCATACAAATTGTTAGTAGCTGTTAACGTCAAGCTATAGGAAGTTCGTCGGATCGGCTAGTTTTGAATGTTTTTCGTACTACATTACACACTTTTTATGCAACGAAGCAAAAGAAAAAAACAAAGCATATTTGATGGTTGAAAATCGAATCGCAAATAGGTCGTTTGCTATGTCTATTTAAGGGTAATAGGTAATAATAACATCCTAAGGTGATGGTGTCATAAACGTAACCCGTAGGGTAATTAATAATAACCCACAAAATTTATGCGAAATTCAGCAGCTAATTCAGGATGGGGTTTAAGTTGTAAAAAATGTTTTACGACGGAAACCTTGAACATTCTACTAAACTATATATTAATTAAGTTATTGCAAAGAACAAGGGTATTTCTAAAAAATATACTCGTATCAAAGTGTTTATTAAAATGTTTACTGATATCTTTAAGTATTTATTAGTAGTAGTATGGTTGTCTAACACCCATAATACAATCATATAATACAATTACCTTACTTTGGGGTTAAATCAAATTTGGAATTTGTCGAGAAATATTTATTTATATATTAGTTATTAGAACTATCCATATTCTATCTATAACGTAAAAGCAGTTCTTTTTTATATATTTCTTGTTTGTCTCAACTCCCTTAAATCTGTTAGACTGTGTTATTTGTTGATTCATTTTATTTATTCAAAGATTTTTAAATGATTTTGTGTTTAAAAGTGTGAGTTTTATAGTCGTATTTAATCGATACCCTGAATTGTTTTAATATTGCTACGTTATAGCTGTTGATTTTTCAAAACACTTAAAACAAAACAAATAAGTATGTCATCGTGATGTGACTGAATCCAGATTATTTAAAAAGGCCAGATTTTAGCTGTTCATTTTAGTTCATTTTATTAAAGCTCCTTAGTTTCTCAACATTCGCTTGCAGCTCAAATCAGCTGAGGTCTTCTAAATGTAGTCCAATTTTAACATAAATGTAAAATGCAACTTTTATACTCCAGCGTTTGTATATCAAAAATACAGTTATAGCTTGCAAAAGTTTATAAGACATTAGCAAGGGTTAACTAAATAATGCTTTATACTAACTGACCTGGCAAACTTCGTTCCGCTTGACAGCTAATCGTTTGTATGGGAAAAGTTAAGATGCTGTTCTTGCATTTTTTTAAACAGTTTCTAACTAATTCACCACACAAACTTCCATTTCTGTTAGCTACGAGTATCTCATTTTATTAAATAAGTGTCTATGTTTGATCTCGGATTTTACAACATATTTAAGACGAAGTATTTTTTTTTAAATGTACAAAATTTTACATTTAAACAAATTGTATCATAAAACAACACAAAAATAACACACATTTCACAAACATTTAAATATTCTTCTACTTTTCGGGTTTCAAGTTGAAAAATTTAGTGAAAAAGTTAAAAAATGAAATTTAGTTTAACCAAATAACTATACACAGAGTCTGTAACTTCTAAACTGCGAAACATAACATAACTGGAAACATTTACGGAACAATCTGCACCGGATATTCTATCAAATGAAAAATAATAAAATCGGATTCTAGGTAATTAATTATAGCTAAATTTTCAATTTGTCATTTTTCCCTCTCCCTCGAAACTAACAGACGAATTCCGCCTCAATCCGAGCCGAAAAATTGAGTAAATTTGGCTTAGGTTACGGACGGGAGATAGACAGATAGCTAGACAAAAGCTTAAAGCCAATAGAAGCCCCTGAACCCCACAGTTTGGAGTAGATCGAAATCAAGCACTCGGAAACTTAAAGCAGTTGAAATCAGTCTGGATGATCTGAGATCTAGGTCTATCGTTATTCTCATTCGCTGGAAGAATCAGAGTAATTTTATTCATGCGACTTCGGGAAGACATAAACAACAATACAATAGAAAAATGATAGTTGTTGTTACTTTAATGTATGTCTTATGGAAATAGGCTTTTTAGTGTATATTCAACTTTGAGTATTAAAAACATTCAAATATATTCAATGTTGTTAAGGTGACGGTAGACATTCTTAAAACGAATAAAATTATAAAATTATTTTGAATCATAAAATAATTTTATTTTTATGTTTTGTTTCTACTTAGATTAAAATAATTTAAATACATTTTATTATTTCAATCTGATTTACATTATATATTTAATTAGTCAATAAAAAAGTATCTTTCCGACTATATCCCCGAAAAAGTAGGCAGAGCCACAACCATTGCACCCACGACTAGCCGAAATCACTAAGTCCCAGAATGTAGTATGCGACAAGCCATCTATCACTATCGCCAACCGGACACATATCCGATCCCGGGAAACGTAGTTTTTATTA
>NJDC01000960.1:30257-44420 GCA_002245475.1 Calephelis virginiensis
AGGGTCTTCCTCATGTAGTTTTAATTAAAATTCTAATCTATAGTATAAGATAGAAATGTAAACACGTATAAATTATTGTTAGAGACTAGGATGTCTATGGACGGTGGTGATTACTTAGGTAAGTGCAAGTTTGTCTCCCTCTCTAACAAAATTAAAAATACTTACACATTCTTTCCCTCTATTTCACACACACAATCTCATTCAGGCTTATTTTAGCCCCTGTAGTTAAGAAAAAGTATAATACTTATAAGTTATGCAATTTGTAAATAATGTTCTTATAATTTAGCTAGTGAAAAATGACAAAATATATTCCTAATATAGCTACGTTAGATATAAAATAATTTGAAAGCAAAGCTTTTGTGTAGGTCTGGCAACGCACCATTACCATTACCATTTCGTAATTTTTTTACCATTAGGAAATCTAACTGCTTCCAATATCATGAAAATAAATAAATGAATATTCATTTAAGCGTCCCGAGTTTCAATAGCAATGACCAACTTTCTTTACTTTAAAAAACAATAAATAAAAAAAAAACAAGCACAAAAGTATACATCAGGACAGACTTTACTAATCATATAGAACCGCATTACTTGCATTAAGCGAAGGAGTTATTGTGTTTATTAGACGTAAACCGATACGTATATTTTTAACATATACAAAAAAAGTTAAATAAAACATGTAGTAGAAATGAGAACCTAGTTTTTTGGAGTCGGTTAAAATCAACTGCTATATATTTGTAATTTCTAGATTGCCAAATTAGTAACGGTATTTCCAGCCTACATAATGCTGCCGCCATAACGTCAGTGCTCGCCACTGTCGTGTCCTGGTAAAGAAAATAATGTAAGTGTATTTAATTCTCTTGTGTATGATTAGCCGACTTGCATTTACTACCTCAATATTACCTTCCGAATATCCATAGCTTATTTGACTTCAAATTCTACAAAAAAATTGAAAGCCGGCATCGATTTCAGCTATGTACCCCGCCCCAAGCACGTCCGTCTAGAAGTCAACTTTAAAACGAAATGAAATCTTTTTAACGGAATTGTAAAATAGAATTGAAAAAATTGTCAAAGCCAGCGCCTTAAATAATATACTTCTATTATTCCCCTTAACATGTTTTCTTCAGACTTTAAACATATATCTAAACAATGTTACTTTACCCGAGGAAATAAATTACTGTAGAGTTTCGCTGGCTTCTGAAATCTTCTGAGCAGCGATATTTGCAAAGACAAAGACAAGTAGTATTTTACGAATATACTTGGCTGTTTTGAATATATTTCAAAACTTCAACTGGATTTTATTCTGAGACTTCAGATGTTATTTTGTTATTCAAAGGGGTACTCGGAATGGACAAAGATTTTACAGCAAGCTAGATATATAAGGTTCCAGTAACTTCAGCATGAAGATTTAACACTTTCGAATCGAGGGAACCTACTTTAACGTTAATATTATTTAGGTACCTAGTGTGAGAGAGAATGAGAGTAAAGAGTTTAGGTACGTGATAACTTCGTTCATTTGACATGCGATACTCTCTGTCATTTGTACAGGAGGCTCTTGGCGTAAAGATTATAAATAAATAAAAATTTCTTTAAATTTCTGCTTTTAAATCATTTGTCTTGTTATACTGAGTGTTGTATGTAATTATAAAAACTTATAACTAGAAAAAAAATACTGGAAAATATGTTAAGCATATACTAAAAAAACCGATTTAATGAAATTGGACTTTACGTTAATTAATTTAACCCTATACTAGATTTTGACTTTTACTCCTCTCCCATGGGAACTCCTTTAGTTGGCGGGATATACCTAAAGTAGCCTATAACGTTCCTCGGAACATAAAGTTTCTACTGGCCCAATTTAGTTACGATCGATTTAGTAGATTTTGGAATATATTTTTCGGGATACAGATAGACAAAAATCAGAATTTACTTTTCTACAGTTTTATTATAAGTACAAAAGATATTTACATCTATCAACTACTCTATTATCTAGCAGGGACCACTAATGCCATTTCAATAGGAATTGGTAGGACGATATCAATACTATTGAGCACATCATGCAACATCCTATAAATTGTTCTTGTATAAAACGTGCTCGGTTGCATAAACACGCCTTCCGTGACCTCTTCTTCTTTCTTTTTTCTTTAGGTTTTGGCCTTCACGTTAGTATTTAGCCATTAGTCAAGTAATAATTTGCATCAAATTTTATATCAATTTCAATTAATTTTAATTAGTCATCAGTCATAAGTCGTCAGTAAGTCATGTCAGGCTCTTGGGTAAAACGGTGGCCTTTTTACACAAGCTCATGTAATGAGTTTTGGGGGCAACGAGGAAATATACGATACACTAATTTCTTCATGATTATTTCATTTGTGCACTTTCACTGAACAAAATTGTACAAAATGCCAACAAAATTGACTAATTTCACTCAATTTTAACACGAAATTCAATAATTATGAAAAAAACTTCGACCATCTATTCTCTCGATGGCACCAAAACTCTCGGCGTGACCTCTTTTTTCACATTTTGACGCGAACAGAGTTGTTTTTTATTGTTGCCCATGTAAAATCATTCATTTAGGCTTTTCGTCTTTTATTATCAATGACCAATTTTCCAATCATTAATGCTAAAACCTCACGTCATTTTTCGAAAAAAGAACTTTTAAATTCTGTCAATAATTGACCGAGCCTTTGTAACAAACGAAGCAAGAAAACATACAACCGACTTGAAAACTTCCTCCTTTTTGGATTCACAATGTGACAAATATACAAAAAAACATGTAATCGTTTCTTGCCGGATCTTCTCAGTGTGTGGCCGCGTTCCGATCCGGTGGTAGTATTAGTATTATATAGACTCGTCACAAGTGCCTCTTGTAAGGTGAATGTGAATAAAAATATATTCTATTCTATTTTTTTATGGAGTAATAATGTATCAAACATACAAAATAAAACATACACTCGAATTAATAACTTCCTCCTTTCTGGAATTCCAATGTTAAAAAAAATATAGAGTCGAATTGATAGCTTCTTTCTTTTTGGCGTCATAATGTAACAAACTTTCAAAAAGCATAGAAACTTCCTCCTTTTTGGTGTCGCTTAAAAACTAAAAACTTCATCACAAAACACACCTGTAACTTTAATTTTGTAAGCGCTCTCATGGACTAAACATTTCAAAGTAAATCGCGTGAGGCATAGAGATAGCACGTCGTAGAAGCGCTTTTTAAAATTGCAGTGAGCACAAACGTAGGTTTTTAAAGCTGGAAAGTGTTCTGCTGAAATAATACAAGCTTTAGTATTTTATCCACGGAATACTGAGTTTTTATTGTTTGTAATACAGCGCACGGAAAATGTTTTGATTTACCAACATTTGTAAAGGTACATTGATGAACTTATGCTCTTCGTCGTTTCTTAATGGATGGTGGGAATGAATATCGATGTTTTTTATATGACCCTTCTCTTGAAAGCTGAAATTTTCACAAATGATGTATTTCTGTTGCGGCTATAGCAACAAATACTAAAATTTAAAAAAAATATATTAAGGGGGGTTTATACAATAAACGTGTTTTTTTTCTTATTTTTTGTTCAATATTAAAAAACGGTAACAGGTAGACGCTTCAAATTTTCAGAGAATATTTACTTATATATTACCTTTCAAAATAAATAATTAAATACCAAACGTACTTTTTAATAGATAGATGATAGTACGGAACCTTTTGTGCGCGAGCCCGACTCGCATTTGGCCTATTTTTATGTACATAGATGAAATAATTATTGAAATCGAATATAGTTTTTTGCAGTTTTTCTGCGCTTTTATTATTTAGATTAGCTTATACGCCTGACGCCAACTTTGAGGTTTGATTTTCTTGTCTTTATTGTTGGGTACCGATACTTAACGATTTAAATTTATTAGTGGTCGCCCATTGGTCGAAATACGACCATAATTTTAACATCTCTTCGATAGAAACGCCAACTATTTTGTTTCCAAACTTTATGAACATAGTTTTTTTTATTTGTTGCACTTTATTATAGTTGAAAAATATTAGTACTCTGAACTTCTTCTAAACATAAACTATAGCTGTGACAAATTTCATACTCCTCAAAAGGGGTCCAAAATATTTGCTTCACGTATTAATATTATGATTCTTGTAGCAAACACCCTTAACTATAGTATAAAATCAACTCAATTATATATTAGTTGGTGTTACAATCAAGAGATGTTATTTATTATTACTTAAAAAATCAGTAGTATCTAAAAAAACTTAAAAATTTTCTAGGCGGCTAATACTCGTATACAGAACAATAAATAAAAGTGCATTACTGTTGGAATGAGGGTCCTTCACATATGTTGGAGATTTGTGCGAGCTGAGGGGACCTCGTAAATCTGTATCCGGCTTAACCAGGAAATAAAATCCGTTCGGACCAAGAGTTATGTAAAAGTTCGTTTTTAATAATGGCCGGTCAGTGTGCGGTTAAGGGTAAGGATACAAAGCTGTAGATAGTGAAGCTTTTGAAACGCAATTGGGACAAAGAATAAAACTTACACTAGATGCGGTAATTGTATTGTTTGCTATGCATGCTACCTATAATAGAAAAAAGGTATCACATTGTGAGACTTGTATGTCGTGGTTGTATCTATGACTACCTGTTCGGGGATATGGCCGATTTGGATTATAAATCCAAAAGTGTGTTTGTTTTTTCTTGTTTCAAGGCGTAATGACTGAATCGATTTCAATATTAACACACCATAATGTGTAGACTACTTTTTATTTCATATCTTATTGGGTTTCCACAGAAGAGTTAAATAATGGAATCGCACACTTACACTTCATTCACGTTGCAACGGAGCTATGTCATGATGTAGTTTTTGTGTAATAATGTAGACTGATATAGGTTTCGTTACGGCGTCTAAGCCAACGTTGCTTTTCTCCAACACCTGGAGCATGACTAGGTAATGAAGGTTACCTAATTTTGACGATATAATATGAGTACTTTCCCGGTCTGAAAGGTTCTGTAACATATCCAAGAGCCTACCTAACTTCATAAACCTCAAATCGGCAGCGTACCATTAACTTTTGTAACTAATAACTGGTTACCAATATTTCTATCAATTTTAAAGAAACAAAACACAAACAGTGCTGAAAAAAAAATCACCTTATTACCAATATGTTGTTCCGGTATTAAGCACTTGGAAGAACTTCTTCAGCTCGACCAGATTCAGATTGACACCGCACCATTAAAATTTGGTGTCTTTAGGCTACGTGATTTTCTAACAGCAAAAATCGTTCTGCTTGTTTGTGATCAAGTGGTCCAATACTGATGTTGACTACATGTGTACAAATTGTGTTTCTTAAATTTTGTACTAAAAACAATAGTTTTTTGTTGAAGTGGTTGTCCACCACGTGGTTTTAAAGTATATTCGGCTAATTGTGGTTGTCCTAGTTCTACCTCTGCTTACATCTTCAAAGATATGGGTGTGAAGATACGTTGTACCTCAATTTCCTAACAAAGTCGCTGTTTAAGTTGTCATTAGTTTAATTGCTTGACTGTCCTTATTCAAGGAAATGCTAAACTGTCCTCATTTCTAACGAATTTAATCAAAAGGAAGTAATTCCCAGCCATTTTCTTTTTCTGTTTTAATCTTCTGAATTGTTTATGTTGGGTGTCTTATATTTTTGTAAGACATTCCCCATATTTCGCCTCATTGCTCTAATACGATAAGACTTCTTGGTGTTACGAATATATAACACGCGATAAAGAGTCTTTTTCCAATAGAAACACAGTTTAGAGTTGTACTGAATGTGTATTTAGGTTGTAAGTTGTATATCTAATGTACGTACGAATAATTAAATAAGATGGCGGTAATTTTGTTTGTGATGATTCATCTAACAATGCACATCATACGTAATCTTATAAAATTAAAAAAAAAAATCCTTCGTTCATCGTATCACGCATGAACGTTTGGACAAATTTTGCTAATATTTTTGTATTTTAGTTATTGACTGGAGAAAGTTCCTTTGAGTATTTTATGCTTCCTAGCTTGACTCTCGGAAATACACAAACTCTAACAAATTATTAACAAAATGGAGATTCATATAATTTAAGAGGTAGTTATTGCTTCTGTGGTCTAATTATCTGTTGTTAGCGTTTACGTGAGGTTTTGGATTCAATTTCCATCTGCATCTCAAAATGTGCTTCACAGCTTTCTCATAAAAAAACGGTGCCTGGGATTAGATAAGTACCCGGTTGGTGATAGGTTTGTCACCTATCACATAATGGGATTAAATTACCTAAGTCTACCATCTGTCAATGTTTTTTGATATACGGGCGTCAAGATACATTACATTTTAAAACTTCATGATACACTGTATTGCGTAGCATCGTAGTAGACAATCGTAGCCGTGCCGCTACTCCGTGCGCTACCAAAGAGCTACATTCGCTACTACGCTATCGGTAGTCTAATTTATGTAGAATCAACTTACGGTTAATATTAATAACCTATCTGAGATAAGATATCGCGCTTAGATCAGTTGCCAGGTAACCACTGTTATTTTTTTGTTTTTAACAAAATTATCTTAGGAAAAACCTTTAGCAGGCTTATCTTCATCTGTAAACAGTTTATTAATATTGGCCATTAAAAATGAAAAAGAGCCTATGGCACTTTTCAGGATTAAATTAAGTAATGAGTTAAAATGTCAAATATAATTTAATATAACCCAAGTAAGACATTTACTAAGAGTTAAATATTTAACACAATAACTTGCAAGTGGCCATGACAAAACATAAATGATTTTTAAAAACAATAAATGCTGCATGTTGTATATGAGATACAGAAACAAAAACGACTACTATTAAAATGTTTGTTTGTCTCTCTGTTTGTCTGTTCACTTTTTACGTAGAAGCTATTACTAACCAAAATTTGTTTAGTAATTACCTTAATACCGGCAGCAATACTTAAGATCAATTTACTGCGGGGAAATCTTTCATTTCAATCTCTAGTCATGAAAAAATATTTCAAGGTGTATACGAGCGACAGCAAGTTATTATAAAAACACAGTCGGTTTTCTCAATTCGACCGATAAATATTTTTTTATGTATGTACACCGCTTTCTCCGAGGTTTCTCAATCGATTTAGGTAATTCTTTTTTTATTTGATGCGGTATAGCTTCGAATCGGTCCCATAAAAATTAGATTTAGGTAGGCCCATTAGTTTTTATTTTATGAGCATTTTTCATCTATTTTCACCTATCCTGATGTTTATTTTTATTAAATTAAATCATATTGTCAATAAATTAAAAAAATGTTTAATTTATATTTACGTAAATATTGTATAAATAAATACATTTGAATATTATATTTACAGTTTATATAAAATAGGCTTTTATTCCAACTTTTATTCTGAGTTAATATTATTATTTTATTATATCATCTGAGTTAACTATAATATAGCATAATTCCAACTACAATTTCTTTACAAAGTCACGATTTGATATTTTTTTAGCAAGGCAGTATAATTCCAGGTCGGATCTCGGTAAAATTCATATGTAACCAACATATGAAATTTACCGAGATCCGACCTGGGACCTGATCTGGGACCACCAATTATGACGAATCCCCCTAAAAAAACATCAAAATCTGTTCGTTAATGGCCTCTTATTGCGTAACAAATATAAATAGAAATGAACCGTCGAAGTGATAACCTCCTTCTTTTAAGTCGGTAAAAAATACATATAAACTCGAAATCAAGGTAAAAAAATATGTTTCCAATAACGCTTGATGGATCTTAATCAAATTTAAATGGGACCAACCGGATATTTGCTGCTCAATCGTAATTGCTTTATTAAGTAAAAAGGTAGCAGCGGTAAACACACGCTACATTCACGAAAAACACAAACACTCGAGAACAGAACAAGTATCTTGGTAGTGGGTTTACATTTCTATTAACTGGAACTCTCCTATTAATAACCATGAACTAAAGCACTCCAAGGCTTAAGTTGAGTTTTTATAGTCTTTATTACATTGCTATACAGAGTATAATAGCAATTCAAAGCTTGGACTATTTAGTCTGCGCTTATTAGTTGGACGGGAAGTAAGTTTTGTAATAATATTAATTCTATTATTCATAGTTTCTTAATATATTCTTAGGATGAGAAAGGTTTCTTTCGGGTATAGGATCTCGCAGTAAAACTGCAAAAAACGACTTCGATTTCAATAAGTATATCGTCTAAGCACACAATAATTAGGTATTTTCTCGAATTCAATTGGATTCTTTTATTTATTGGATCCAAACATGGTGGCAATGGAAATATCTTGAAAGTACGCCTTTTAAAATATAAAAATATTTTTCAAATTGGTTCAGAAATTACGGAGAAATCGAATAACATTAAAAAAAAATAGAAGTCGCCAAACATACGTTTTATTCCTTTTTTGTAAGAGGTAAAAAAAGCAATAGCAAGAATACAAATTTTAGAGCAGTAAATACTTTAGTTCCATTGTAACTTCACTCATCATTCTCGACTTTAAAGAAATTGTAGAACAATTATAACGCTAAAAAATCTTTCTTATTGACATTAGTTGTTACCGCGATTACTAATATTATGTATTAACCGACATAGCGAACTTTGTACTGCCCGACATTGACATCTAACTTTGTATTTAAAATTAAAAGTATTGTTTTTCCTACTTACGGGCAATGTTCCCCGATTTCTCTTTATAAGAACAAAAAGTTGTTTTTGTTACAAAATTTAAGAAACACAATTGGTTTTTCCCAACACAGAAATCGAATTCGGGAGCTCATATAGTCAACATCAGTATTGGACCACTTGACCACAAACAAACAGAACGATTTTTGCTGTTAGAAAATCACGTAACCTATAGACACCAAATAGGATGATTTATTTTTAGCCAGCGACGGGGAAATATTTTTGCTATAAGTGACACACACACTTATAGCAAATATCTTGTGTCTGTCTGTTTCATTATAATTCCTAAAAGCATGAACAGATTTGTGTGAAGGTTTTTTGTTGAAAGCTGACACGATTGAGATGGTACTTAGCTGCATTACGTACAGGTTTTGGTGTGGTTTATTACAAATGTGAATTTATTGATAGATAGATATATAGAGCAGTTTGTTATTTATTTATTATAAACTGATCTGTGTGTCTTATATAAGGTAGTTGGTATCTTAGGAAAAAATAAGCAATGTCTACATATTTATGTTATTTGTATTTTTCCTAAGATAGCCGTAAGATTTTCTTACAGAGATAAGCTCGTCTTTCATATTTTGAATTCATATATTCTTGTTGTTTTTAAAATCCCCGTGTTGATCCGTCTCTTTTGTAGTGTAGACCATCTGCCTTTCTGCCAGGCAGCTCGTAAAAGGCGAGCACAGGCTTACCGTCACAAATACCGTATTCGATTTTCGCAGCGACTCACCCGGATTGGTACCACCGCCTTACCTATTCCTGTCGCCATAAGTCATGACGTGTTCCGGTTCGGAGGGTAAGGTAGCCGGTAAACGTACTTTTGCCTGAGGCCTCACATCCCGACCTCGGGTTGGCAACGCATCATTACCACCTTTGGTGTCTTTAGGCGGCGGGAATTTCTTACCATCAGGAAATCCGTTTGCTTGTTTGTCTTCAAATGTCATCAAAAAATGTGTTAAATGAAACAAATAAACAATTTTGTTAGTAAACCACTCAATTTGTTTACTTCTAAATACAAAAAGCGAAAACACCGTAAAGGAAATATATCATTGAAAGTAATTGGCTGTTTCTAATGGCTGTAACGTCCAAACTTCTATAATAAGGGCACAATGTGATTTTAATTAGATGATGCGGCTGAACTAAATTACAGTTTTATGTCTTGGGACTCTTCAGAAGTCGTTTAAGTTCTTTGCGATCAAATTATATAGTGACTTTACTATCCCATTAAACAAGCGTTAACTTTGTTTCATTACATTACTCATTCGTTCATTGACACGTATCAGATTTAGTTAAGACTTATTAGACATATTAAGTAGTTGACCCGGAATAAGTTGTCTTGGCCATTAGCAATGTCCATAAGTAGTATCAAACATACATTACGACCTACACAATAGGTAGCATTTCTTTTGAGATATTCCCTTATGAACCATAAGCAGCACATGTGCTAAAATAACAAAAACTCCAAGTAACCAGTTCGTCTTTTAACGTTATGACAACAGACTATAGAACTGCACGATTCGTAAACTTTTTCACTGAAGGTGCCGTTAACACACACGCCCAAGATTATGAGATTATTTTATAGATATATGTAAGATTATTATTCCTTTTTTATGTGGGAGGTCAGCGACCAAAGATACGGATCTCCTGATGGTAAAAGATAACCGGGGCCTATAAACACCATAAATGTCACAGGCTATCCTGTGTCCGGCCCTGCCCTCCGGGCCAGAACATGACAGAGTCATTACGGCGGTAGATGTAAGTAAGGCAGTGGATCCCAACCCAGGCACGTTGCTGGACAGCACTCTACTACGAGTGGTCTTGTTAGACATGACCTACATTTCGACTCTTACGAGCTACCTGGCAGAGAAATCGATGGTCTATTCTACTCAGCGGACCCGGACAAACACAGGGAGATATTTTTTTGAGTTTCGTCAATAATTTGTACTTGTTCCTGTATTGCATTGTCGCCTCTGTGGTCTAGCAGTTCAGTTGTTGGACTTGATTGCATGAGGTCCCGGGTTCGAATCTCGGGTCGGGATACAAAAAGAAAATTGTGTTCCAATTTTCTAATAAAAAAAACGTTGCTCGGGATTGGACATGTGCCCGGTTGTCGATAGGCTAGCTACCTATTACATGGCGAGACTTAGTGTCTTCGGCTAGTCGTGGATACCCTGGTTGTGTCTCTGCCCACCTCTTCGGGGATATGAGCGTGAAGATACTTTTGTTTCTGTGTTTGTACGTTGTTTTCTTTGACAAGTTTGGTTTGTTGACATAAAATATTTTTCAAAACTTGAGAAATTCTTGTTTTGTTTTTAGATTGTGTTTATTTTTCATGGAGCTGGGTTTGCTAGTTTTTTGTTTTTGTGTTGATTTTGCAGTTGAGACCTCAATTGCTTTAACAACTTTAAATAGCCCTACTACAGCGTCGGAGACGTTGTAACAGGACTATTCATGGATTTTCATGTCAGTTTCCAGGTTTATTGAGTGTGATGTCAATCTCTTCTTGTATTTTGGTAGTCTTTTTTTGTTTTCTGGTATGTATTTTGTATTTTATTGTTACTTTTGTTTGGTATATTGGTGATGTAGAATTTTTAATATGTATTGCCTTTTATGTTTGCGCTTGCTTTAGTTCTGTTTCTGTGCTTGTTTGTGGGCTTTCCTTTAATCGCAATGGTACTTCTTTAACAGTAGTACTACTCTGCAATAGCAACTGCAACTATGTTTAAATTTATGTAAATAAAGGATAAATAAAATGTGGGCGAGACATTCAATCTGCGCATGATAAAATCAAATAGTTTTCTTTTGTTGCACTTGTAATTCTGAAAAAATAATACGAGAAAAGAGAAAAATATTAAAGAGAAAAGAAGACAAATACGAAAAAGCAATAAATAAAAACTGCAGTATCAGAAGCAGCATGTTAAATTTCTTGACATCATCGCTGAAAGCATTACCAGTTCTGTACATGCATGCATGCATTAATGGTGCACAGAATAATAAAAGCGCTGTATTTTTTTACTCAAACAAGCTGAAAATAGTATTATGAACAATAAATTAGTTGCTGAGGGCGATATTCCCAAACGATTATGACTTAGGAACCTTCAAGAAAAGAGCGTACTCATTCCTTAAAGGTCGGCAACGCATCTGTGATACTCCTGGTGTTGTGGATGTCCGTGGGCGGAGGTGATCACTTTCCATCAGGTGACCCACTTGCTCGTTTGCCTCCTCTTCTATAAAAAAAAAAAATTAATACGTGCGAGTTTAGTGTTAGCATAAAATGTATTACTGTTTGTACGAGGACAACTTTGGTTTAATCGTAATAAGACAAGGAAAAAACTTTATGTTGTGTAAAATGTGAAAGTAGTTTCAAATAATGGTAATTAATTAATTATTGACACAGATATAACTCAGGATATAATTGACATCCTAACACCGAACACCACAAAACTTAATTACAACTAGGTATGTATGTATATAAAAATAATAAGTGTAACATTCCTGCTAGCATTAGCAGTGGCTAAGTAAAGTAATATGCAAAATAATAATCACATAATATTGTAGATTAGTTTATTATTAGTCTATTGTAGTTTCTCTGAATTTTAAAGACGTTTTACGCAGAGTCAGTTTGTGTCCAGTGCAACAGTACTCTCTAAAATATTGTAAATTTAACACACATGTACAATAGGTTATCAAATGTATGTTATGTATGTATGTATTTAAAACCTGAATAAGTTGCTATTATAACCAAAGCTAGTTATGTGTTAGAAAAACTAATCTAGACTATTGGAGAATTGTTATATAAAAAAATGAAACTCAATCCGACTAATTCAAGAAAATTAGTACAACGGTTAATAGAGGCAGAAGGGATGTCTACAGTTAGTGTTTGACAGTACGAACATTCAGATATGAAATAAATGAAATAGGTTAAGAGATTGGAAAATCTATTTAAAAAAGTACCTGTACCCTAAGCTCAAGTTAACAATCATCGAAATCGCCGATTCACTATTAATATTCTAGCGGCACTCAGTACAATTTGAGCTTTCTAACGCTAGTTAGTTAGTTAAGTTTCAATTCTGATTGCACATGACTGGCGGAAAGAACTGAAACTGTCTTGATATTTTTTACATTATTTTTTTTTGTTAAAGAAATGGTCTTATGTACGTTAGTACAATTACTCATTTTATACTATGGTTCTGGAAACCTGTTTGTGCTACCTTTCAGTATTTTCAGGCCCATATCCCCGAAGAGGTAGGCAGAGGTACAACCAAGGCACCCACGACTAGCCGAAGACATTAAGTCCCACAATGTGATAGGTGGCAAGCATATCGCCAACCGGGCACATTTCCAATCCCGACCAAAATTATTTTTTAATTAGAAAATTGGAAAAATCCAATTTTCTTTATGTTGGCCGACCCGGAATTCGAACCCAGGACCTCATGCAGACGTATCACAATAATATTTTTTTTTGTTTTACATTCTTATTTTTCACAAAATAAAGGGCAAATTCTAGACTTCAGCTGCCTTTTCATAGTCTAATATTCGATAACTTATGGGTTAGTTAGTAACTGGTAGTTGCCAATTATTGATCAAAGGTCCCAATTACCGCTGAAGCAGACGTATGACCGTCGTTGGACGGAATATTAATTAGCTGTTATTGAGGTTTGGTAATATGCGTAACATCCAGAACATCTGTTCTACAGAGGCTGCTTAGAAGTCTAGCAAATGCTATATATCTTTTCACCAGTAGAGTAAACCTGTTAAAATGAATAATTTTGCTGTTGCCTTTGTGGTCTGGTAGCCTGGTGACGGCGTTGAGTTCTTGGGGTCACGGATTCGTTTTCAGTTTCATGATATAAGTTGCTTGCTCAGAATTAGATAAGTGACCATCTACCAAATTGTGGGGCTAAGTACCTTCAAATAATCATGGGTGACCTGATCTATCGTACTCACGAAGGGATAGTCAAGATATCCCTTCGTGGGTACGAATGTAAATGTATCTGGAATAATATCATGTGTCGGAATGTTACAACCCTATCGCTCAATTGTCTTACTTTAGCCTTTTTTTCATACACGCTCACAAACCTATTTTGTCGTTTTTTCTAAACTACAAAAAAAATATTTATAAGTATTAAATTATCAAAAAATAATATTAACAGTGAATTATGCACGCAATTTAAAGCTACTTTTGTTTTGAAAGAAACTCCCGTAAACGCTACTTTTAATATAGCTTTCGATCAAAATTCCCGTGCTTAAATGTATAGCATAGTCCTCAAACTTGACGTCACATTCGAGTACACTTTAAGTATAGAACGTTTTTGGGTAAGCCCGAAAATGTGATTTTGAAGTTGCATTTTCTAGGCGAGTTTTTTTGAGTATCTCAGTGATTATTTTATCGATTTACTTAATATACCGAACTAGACTGAAAATCAATGTCATTTAAAATTACTTTCAATAAATAAATATTC
>NJDC01000960.1:64321-90895 GCA_002245475.1 Calephelis virginiensis
CACGCACGCACGCACGCACGCACACACACACACACACACACACTAAAACGTGAAACTTATAACAAAAATGCAAATAAAAAAATGGAGTAAATATAATAATACTATAACATCCATACTAGTCCATACACACAATACTAATATTATATATGCGAAAATCTGTCTGTCTATCTGTCTATCGCTATTTCACGGATAAACCGCTGAACCGATTTTGATGAAATTTAATAAGAACATAGTTAAGATTCATGTTCAAATAAAGGCTACATTTTTTTAAAAAAATAACCCCTATAACCCCTTAAAGACTGTAATAGGGCTGCAAGTTTGTATGAAAGTTATAATTACTCTACACTGACAAAGTCGCGGGTAAAAATATACTATTTAATGTTTGCTAAGCTTCTGCTAAATGCTAAGTTATCCAATAAGAATATATTTGTATCTTGCGCAACCAATTCTCCCTCCCAAAAGCTATTTGCCTAATGTTTTCGCGGAAGTTCCATTACATTTGAATATCTCTTCATATCTACAATTTTATTAGGTCAATTCTTTTTGAATTAATCTTGAAATTTCTTAGCATTTTTCATAAGATTATGTTATCTGGCTGTTTGATTTTTTATTTCATATTCCTGATTAATTAACTTTTTCGTTTTTAAAATTATAACATTTATTTGTATAAACTGGATAGTGAGCATCTTATATGAAAACCGAGCGTTTAATTATATTTTTAGTTAGCATGCAAATTTGTTTATAGCATTATCCAGACGGTTGTTATCACGCCCCAATCACGCCTTCCACAAAGGTGATCTTTGCGGAAACTTCAAAACAAATCAATATTTGGATTAAATAAATGTTCCACATCCATGCAAACCAATGTTTTAATCCTTGTGGAATCCCTATAACATCACTACATAGTATAAAACAAAGTCGCTTTCTCTGTCCCTATATCCCTTTGTATGGTTAAATCTTTTAAACGATGCAACGGGCTACGATGCGATTTTTTTTTTAAAAAGATAAAGTGATTGACGAGGAAGGTTTATATCTATATTTTATACACGTGCAAAGCCGGGGCAGGCCGCAAGTATTATATAAATTAAAAAACAACAACAACAACAACAAGTATGTAAAATACAACATTTCAAAATGTATTTTGGAATGTATTTTGTCGATGAAGTATTTGAAATACTAAATACTTTAACGTTAAGTATCTATATGAAACACAATAAGCGAGTGTGATGTATTTAAAAAAAATACTAAGTATTGCCCAACCACGTCTAAATATAAAACAAAATCATGATACTTAAATCATAACTGATATAACTACCCGCATATTTCAATTATTTAAGTCTTAACTAAAAATACAATTTAGTTTTTTTTATGATATTGGAAGGCAAACAAGCAGACGGATTTCCTGATGGTAAGAAATGCTCGCCGCCTAGAGACACCAAAAGTGGTAATGGTGCGTTGCCAACCTGAGGCCGGGATGTTGGGCCTCGAGCAAAAGTAAGTTTATCGGCTACCTTACCCTCCAAACCGGAACACGTCATGACGTTATGGCGGCAGGAATAGGTAAGGCGGTGGTACCAATCCGGGTGAGTCGCTGCAAAACTCTACCACCTAGTCAGATGCCACGGTGTTAGCGACGGTAAGCCTATGCTCGCCTTTTACGAGCTGCCTGGCAGGAAGGCAGATGGTCTATTCTGCGAAGGAGTCTGGACCAACACGGGGAAAACGGGGGATAGACTTTATTTATAAAGTTCAAATAGTTTATTTGCTAAACTGGGTTACTATTGTATGATGATTGTAATTTGTATGTATGTAGGCCTATTTCGTCATTGTTTTTAAACATTTCGTAATAAACAAATATTAAAATATTTATAAACTGTATAAAAATATTCAATAATAAAAATAACCCTTTTACATATAACAAAACATATTTCATAACAATATTTCTTAATATCTAAAACAATGTTTCCTTAAGTTCCTGTAGATTTTATAAATGGTCAGTGATTATGAAAAATATCGCGATCCATCAAGCGAGCTGTTATCTTTTCGTGGAGTTTTTTAACATTCTGTAATATTTCATAGTCACGATGCAATTTTTCAAGATGAAATTTACACAGCTACGTTGGAACTACATTATTTGCTATTTAAAGTTTTTAGAAAAGATTGAAATTAAACAGTTGCTGTTTTATTTTTAATCAACGCAGATAAAAATATATAAAAATATTTAACAAAAGAACAAATTAAAGTTTTGGAATAAAACTATATAGTAAATAAAGAAACGAAACAGCACAGACCAAAAAATAATTTAGAACAAAATGGAACAGAAAAGAACGGAATGGATCAGAACACAAAAAAAACAAATTGTTCTATTCTAATGTATCCTACATAATAATATTAAAATAGTTTGTCGTTTTACTGTTGAAAGTATAACATTTTGGTCCGGTTCCGATGAGTACCTCTCTGCCAGCCAGGTCGTAAGAGGAATGCACAGGTTTTATATGAATCATTACCACAAGGACTCTGGTGGTAACGTGCTGTGCAGAAACTTGGTAGGGTGGGAATCACCGATTTCCTACTCCTGCCGCCATAATGACTCTGTCATTCTCCGGATTTGGAGAGTAGGGTAGCCGGTCGATTTGCACTATAGGCCTTTAATCCCGACCTTAGGACAATGACCTTAACGTCTATGGTTTATATAAGCTACGGGTTGTCTTTCGATGAGTACTTTCGCTGACCTTTGACATAAAAAAAATCTTTACAATTTACATTTTAGTTCACAATAATATTCTGAACCATAAAGGTACGCCTTGAAAACGGGTCCTCTATAAATTTAGCTTTGCCATAATATCCGTGACAAATAAAGCGTTTATAACTGAAGTTACATTTTTTTGGTAATAGCAATTTTACAACTTTTATTGCAAAACTTTTCAAATGCGTATTGCGGTGAGGGTAGTCTTTCGTATTTCAAGGGTAGGGAATCTTTTCCAGAACGAGTAATAAAACTTTAGGGGTTTGTGCGTGCTTATTGCCCATAAGTATTATTAGTTAATCACCTGCAAAAGTATAGCTTCCTTACAATCACTTAACATGGGGAACGTTACTTGTACATCAAAATATATAATTTTCCTCTGCCCTCTGGTATAGTCCGGTATTAGCTTTGACTCCATGAGGTCTCTCCCTGACAATTCAAACATTTTTTTTTAAATCTTGTTTATATAAAAATGCATCCCCATTTCTCATGATCATCGCACCACTGGTTACGACAAAATTTTGCTAATTCTTTTTTGTATTTGTTATTGTTAGGAAAAAAAAGTATCTTCACGCCCATATCCCCGAAAAGTTAGGCAGAGGTACAACCAAGGCACCCACGACTAGCCGAAGATACTAAGTCCCACAATGTGATAGGTGGCAAGCCTATCGCCAACCGGGCACAATTCCAATCCCGACCAACATTTTTCTTTTATTGGAAAAATCCAATTTTCTTTTTGTTGGCCGACCCGGGATTCGAACCCGGGACCTCATGCAGTCAAGTCCAACACCCGGACCGCTAGACCACAGAGGCGACTAAATGTTAGGAGAAAAATCATATAATAAAATAACGGGAAAATGAGAAAAACAATACTTTTTATTTTAGCACTTGCCCTGTGCTTGGGATAAATTTTCTATAAATTTTAAAGAAAGAAAAAATTTCGCCCCAGACAGGATTTGAACCTGTAACCTTTCGTCTCAAGCCGACGAATGCTCTAACCAATTGAGCTACTGAGCAATTGAGCTTTTTTTTTCTTTCTTTAAAATTTATCCCAAGCACAGGGCAAGTGCTAAAATAAAAATACGTTGCGAAAAACTAAAGTTATGGCCATTCTAAAATGTGAATTTCATCTGTAATGATGAACTCATTTGGTGGGTACTCAGAATTGTGTATCTATAGGACATAACTACCCGCGTTAACGGGTTAGAAAGGAATTAAAAATTTCGCCACGGGACTTGAATCCTCAGTAGCTCAATTGGTTAGAGCATTCGTCGGCTTGAGACGAAAGGTTACAGGTTCAAATCCTGTCTGGGGCGAAACTTTTTCTTTCTTTAAAATTTATAGAAATACTGTGGTTTTTTCATACATTCTATTAGTTACTGTAGAGATACGAAGTTCGCCGGGTCGACTAGTTTTCAAATGAAAATAGTGTTGCCAGAGATCGAATATTAGTGTCCGGTTGACGATGGGTTTGCCACTTAAGACATTGTTGAAATAAGTAGTACCTTTGGCTAATCGTGGGTGCCTTCGTTGTTGTAGTATATACTTATTTTATGTAACTCTACTGTACGTATGTTTGTTAGTTACAGGTCTCTTACATACCGGTTGAACCAATTTAATCGGAATTTTGTATAAATATCCGATAGGTTCCTAAATGGTTTGAAAATGAATTGGACGTGGTAAGTGGCGCTTCTGTTGGTATTTTAGCAAATCAATGTGGCACGAGCATTCTGCTGATCATGATTACTATGCAATAATAGAAAAGTTGCGTCTTAAAAAAACTCTAGAAATAATTATAAAATTAAAAATGTTTAATGACACTCGTTAAAATATTACTGTACTGTAGCTAAAATCCAAAAAATCAGGATTTGTACAAAAAAAAAACACGTTGAAAGAAAGGAGTTATGATGTCATACAAACAAATTTACAACTTATAACACCTCTCTTTTCCGGTA
Source organism: Calephelis virginiensis (assembly GCA_002245475.1). Lineage (NCBI taxonomy): Eukaryota > Metazoa > Arthropoda > Insecta > Lepidoptera > Riodinidae > Calephelis > Calephelis virginiensis. The sequence continues at coordinate 69,023 of NJDC01000960.1, forward strand.
GACGGTTAAAAATAAAATCATACTCCCAGAATGTAAACGATTTAAAAGAGATTCCAAAATTATTAAAAACTATCAAGAGATTAGGAGATATGTAATGACAAATGTTTTTGAAGTAAAAAATTCTTTAGTGGCATTGCGCACTTTTTTGGAATGGGTAAAAACTTCTAAACTCGCATCAGGACACGTGACCTGATCGAAAAATCGTAAGACGGCGCAGGGTGCTTGTGCAAATGTTCGTGTTGTCATGTTTGTGTACGATAGCGCAATAAATGAATATTGTATTCTACCACATAAATAATAGTACTTTCATATTAATAATAAAAGTAATTCGTGCAAAATTATTCCCTAACCATTCCAAAATATCAAAAATGCACAACGTTAATATTCTGGTCTTCACTTCTGTCGACACTTCCGGAGTGCAACCCGTCTTTTTTATATGCTACATATACAATGAAACATATTATACAAGCAAAACATGCAGTAAGAAAAAGAGGGTACAAGATAACTTTTGAAACAATACATTACGAATTTTACGAACAAAAGATACTGTTAAATAAGACTTTATTGATGTATTTTATACTTCGAAAGTCGTTGAGAAATTAACGAATTTGACTTTTAACACAATAGGCCATAGAAAACGAGACAATCTCAAAATGTACTACAGAATTATAGAGGCCGTAAATTTTATCGTTTTTTATATAAGATAATCTTAGTTTTCTAAACAATATCGTTCGTTAAAACCTTAATAAAGCGGACTTGTTCATTTTATTACAACCTCTACAACCTTGTACAAACAAAGGACATAGTCTGAAGAAATCAGTATACAGAATTCTTTTGTATTATACCAATACCATTTAGAAAGTCATCTTGTCTTAAGTAACATATATAAAAATGTTTGTTGGCTACTATAACTTTGTAGCTATAATTAACATCAATCTCAAACTAACCAAAATTTTACTAGTGATATAAAATAATTTAGTCATCAGTATGAGGACACCGTCAGAAAGTAACTGTTGTCCTATGTTTAAAAAAACTACTAATCCGCATCAGAATATACCCGTAATGTAGCTAAGAACCCTCTCGATCACGTCGTCTTTGATACATAAAATTCGTATTAAAAGCGGTTGTCTGTAAAGTAGGTTTACTGACGATAGTTGAACGTGACAACGTTATAAGAACGGAGGCCGAATGTACCTCTTTGTCGCTCATTCCGCGCTATCGCTTGCACAAGCCTTAAATGGAACGCCTCAGAACGAGGTAACGCTGCATGAGTCACGTTTTTGCAGCGTGCAACCTACTCCATTGAATTATAAGACGTAGTCACGTCAAAAACATACGCACACGTGCACACACAGGGACGTTTAATATATTTTAAAAAATCCACACTGAATGCACAAGTATGGACTAATCCGCAATTTAAACGTTTGGCGATCTCGACAAGTGAGGTTTTCTATAACTGGAAAAACTTAATTTGGCTGGTACAGGTGACACATACAAAAGCACATTCAAGATTTTTCACAAATTCAAATATCAATGTCTTGTCAATGAAGTTTCATTTTAAGACTTTCTTGATTTTTAATTTGAGGTATTTGTCCAATTTGAAATTGATAACCTTATCCTGACTTATTCTAACTTTAAACAAACATCCTTAATACGTGTAGAATGGCTTACATCTTAGAGTGACAAATTTTTTGTAGCTTCTTAGAAAATACTAAGTACTCTTTGTAACCTCTTACATACCTTCCTACCGTATTACAGATAGGCCATTTAGATATCGGGATAAAAATTAGTGTTTATCCCGCTCTCCCCATACAACAATTATACCATAACGTCTCTTTGTTACGATGCAAAAGATATACAAGCAATTGCCTTCACAATGTTAGTTTGGATATTGAAGTAAAGCTCGAACGCGCACGTGTGCCCGCTGTTAATTTTACTCTGTGTTATATCTGCAATGAATAAATTGATTTACTCGAATGCGATAGACTATCAAGCAAGTTATTAAGGTGTTCTGGAAGTATAAATTTTAATCTAGTGATATTCTTTCGTTGAATAGATTTTAAAAAGAAGTGACCGTGGCTTTTCCCGTTTGTTAATACAATGAAGACATAATTGAGTACAAATGTGCAAACGTATAAATGTGTATCTAAAAATTTCGAAAAAAAATCGTAATCCTACACATTTACAAAGTATATTCATGGCCGTATTCACAAAGTGGTCGGCAGAAGTACAACAACAAGGACACCAACAAATCCTACGGTTAGTAGAAGGTAATAAGTCCACCAAGTATAGGGTGTCAAATTTATCACCAGTCAGACACTTATCCAACGCCTGGTAACGTTGTTATAAATAAAAAACAAATTCAAAGTAGCTCGGACCTGGGACCTCATACAGCAACACTAAATCTTTAAGAGATATTTAGTACTCTCCTACGGCATCCTGTTGAGATATTGAGGTAAATGAAGCCTATGTTTTTCTGTATAATAAACATTTTTTATGATAAACTTCATTAAAATCGGTTTAGCATTTTTGAAGTGAAAATGGATTACATATACAAAAATTCACATTTTTGCCTTTTTAATTGTATTAACTTATGCAGAAAGTGTAGCTTTTCATAATGACATACAGCTCAACTGATGAAAAATGGTGTTGAAGTTAAAATTGGAGGTATACCAAGCTAGAAGTAGCCTGTTCATTCTCGCTTTTAAAACGCCTTATTTGTAATTCTTCGGATATTCTGCTTGAAGAAGTGAATTCCAATTTTTTTCAGAGATGGGAAAATAACTTTTTGGTTGGTTTTCTGATACGAGCAATATGGCCGAGACCTTGTTTTAGAAAAGAAAAGAAAGAAAAGAAAAAATATTTATTTGCGGAATATGAGTGTTACAAAGATGTTACAAAATTATTTAAGCGTCCCTACATATTCTACCAACTTGTGGTGTGCAAATATTTTAATATGTTTTTAATTATTTATTCACGATTTACTATTTACACACTGTTTTTTGTTTGTTTTGAGATTACATGATTATTTATTAATACACACAATTTTTAGGATGTAAATTAATTTATCCCTATCTACCGTAAACTACCACCGTTTCCAAACCTAGCCAGACAGGAGAAGAAACGGCGAAACAAACTCTTGCGCACCCAACATTTAGTTAGCTTTGTATTTATTTAAAAAAAGTATCTTCACGGACGTGGTAGGCAGAGGTACAACCAGGGCATCCACGATTAACCGAAAGTACTCAGTCCCATAACATCATATTATAGAACTTAGAGTCCTATAGTAAGTCGAGCAAACCTATCGCCAATCGCGGCATATATCTAACCCTGGGCAACGTTTTTTTATTTGGAATTTGAAAACACTTTTTCCTTTTGTTGCATGGTCGGGAAACCAAACCCGGGACCCTATGAAATCAAGCCCAACAATAGTCGATTGACTACAGAGGTAGCTAGAGATAATAGAGCTAGCTGCTAGACCATAGAGGCGGGCGTAGAAGGTATTTATTATTAATAAATAATAAGTAAGTTAGTGTCTTTACGCCCATATCGCCGAAGAGGTAGGCAGAAGCATAATCAGGGCACCTAAGACTAGCCGAAGACACTAAGTCCCACAATGTGATAGGTGGCAATTCTATCACATTGTGGGACCAACCGGGCACATATTCAATCCCGAGCAACGTTTTTTTTAATTAGAAAGTTGAAAAAATCCAATTCTCTTTTTGTTACACGACCCGGGAACCGAACCCTGGGCCTCATGCAGTCAAGTCCAACAACTGAACCGCTAGATTATAGAGGCAACTATATAAACATATATTTCATACGTTTATATAGAGTAAGATTATAGTAATCTGATTGCCCTGTCCCAATTATTTGTTCTAGAATATCTCCAAGACTTTACAATATTGTGTGTAGATTGAGATAAACTACTATCAAACATGTATTTGGGTAGATGTCTAACACTCAAAGATCTATTATATGAATTACTCATTCAAAGGAATCGGTTGCCGAAAGGGCTCCGTTTCTACATTTGTAAGTCGATTTACTCCCACCGAGCCACACGCTAAGTGCGTGCCTTGAATAATAAAAAGAAACCTCACAAACCACCGTAAAAAGACTTAGAAAAAGGTTCCTCAAATAGAAACATCGTTGAGAATTTTGTTGCGCATAGCTCTTTCAAAATTGGTGATCAGTCCAGAACCTCTTCATTAATTTTAAGGGCAAGAAGTTTTTAGATGTGCCAACATTTTTACCTTTGCAGTTGATTGGTCTATTGATGGAGTGTTTGTAAATTGTGAACTCTAAACAAACATCGTTTTTGATAACAAAATATTATTTTATTTATTTTTTATTTTATTTTAATGATATTTGCCTTCCAAACAAGCAGACGGATTTCCTGATGATAAGAAATTCACGCTGCCTAGAGGCACCAAAGATGGTAACAGCGTGTTGCCAACCTGATGTCGGGATGACAGGCTTCGAGCAAAAGTAAGTTTACCGGCTACCTTATTGTCCGAACCGAAACTCGTCAATGCAAGCACTGACGTTATGGCGCCAAGAATAGGTAAGGCAGTGGTACCAATCCAGACGAGGCACTGCGAAACTCTATTATCTAGTCACGGTGTTAGTGACGGGAATCCTATCGCCTTTTACGAGCTGTCTGGCAGGAAGGCAGATGGTCTATTCTGCAAAGAAGCCCGGACCAAAACGAGGAGAAAAAAGTTGACCCGCGGGACGGATAGTGATGAAATTGGATACGTACCTATAGTTAAAAACCCAAATTCATAGGCTATTTTTTTTCAAAACTTATCCCCAAAAGTACTTTAATGGGAGATGAAAAATTGTTTGATAATTTATACTTATATTTTCATACAATTTTTTTGTAGAAGAGGAGGCAAACAAGCAAGTGCGTCACCTGATGGAAAGTGATCACGTCTGCCCACGGACATCCGCAACACCAGGAGTATCACCGATGCGTTGCCGATCTTTGAGGAATGAGTACGCTCTTTTCTTGAAGGTTCCTAAGTCATAATCGTTTGGGGATACCACCCTCACTAACTGATTCCACAAAGGTGTTATACGGGGTAAAAAATGTCTTCAGAATCGCACAGTGGTAGATCGCCACGCATTAAGATGATGGGCATGGTACCTTAAGTTCTGACGCTATGTCCGAAGGCGGAAATTAGCCGCTGGAATGAAACCAAACAACTCCTCAGAGCATTCCCCGTGATAGATGCGGTAGAGAACTCTGAGTGACCCAACATCTCTACACAACGACAAAGATTCAAGCCGATTGGTAATTGCCCGGTCATTGACAATTCGAATCTCTCTACGTTGAATGCGGTCAAACGGTAAGAGCTGGTACTGTGGAGCCCCTGCCCAGAGTTGAGAACAGTACTTCATATGAGACCGAATTTGCGCTTTATATAGTTGTAAGCGATGGGTCGGCTTGAAATATTGTCTCGCTTTACTGAGCACACCAAGTTTTTTAGAGGCTATTTTTTGCCTTCTCCTCCAGATGACCATGAAATTGAACATTACTCGAAATGTCAACGCCCAGTATACCAATGCAAGCTTAAATTGCTAGACCGATTTGAAAAAAAAGAATAAGTATGTAGTTAAAGACTTGGGTTCATGTACAATCTACTTTTTTTCAAAAACCAAGCTTCAAAATACCATAAATATAGTGACATTTTTTATGAAAATGTTTTTTTCGCTAACGAATCACCTAATATACTCGTATATAAGTGTTTAACTATCCGCATAATTATCGCGTGATTAGGTACTTTCTGCAGTCCAAAGTTAAATTACTAACAATTGAACCCAGCCAGCCGACAATTTCAATTTTTAATAATTTAATTCCGCCACGATACTCGCTTTGCATAATTCTGTGCTTATTCCAACGTTACTGTATGGAAGTGAGAGTTGGGTATGTCAGAAAGAGCATGAAAGTAGGATAAAGTAGGATAAAGGTCGAAATGAGAGCACTACGGAAAATCTGTGGTGTAACGCTCGCTGACCGCATTCGTAACAGTGAGATCCGAGAAAGAGTGGGATTGAAAGAAAGTGTTGGTGTTAAAATGCGAAAGGGCATGCTCCGCTGGTTCGGTCATGTGGAAAGAATGACAGATGAAAGATTGACAAAACAGATATACAATGCGAATGTGGATGGATGTAGGTACCCGGAGAGACCAAGGCTGACATTTCACGATCAGATCAATCGGATATTATCCGAGGGTGGTGTCAAGAGTCTCCGAAACCGCTGTGTTTGTATTAAAAGGGTTATGAATGTGAAGGAAGCAAGACAGGTTTGTCAGGATCGTGAGGTCTGGCACTCGATACTCTCTGCCTACCGCGTAAGGGACTTGGCGTGAAGATATGTATGTATGTACGATATCCGTCAAAACATAGCGTCAAAAAGTAGCCTATGTCTTTTAATATCATCCAATTTATTTCAATGCTACAATCTTTCTCATTCTTAATATTAGTAAGGAACACATCAATGAAAAATAATATTTTGTGAATCATTTTTGAAGATAGGAAAGGGATATTCCGGGTTCCAAGAATTCTATAGAGCTTATTACTCACAAAAAGTTTTTCGCCAAAAATAGCAAAAGCACACGTTATTGTAATATTTTAGGTCAATTGTGTAACAGACTTGGAGTGAAATGTTTCATGTTTATTGTCGGGTCCTGAAATAATTCAATCAACCAAATAGCTACAATATCAGACCTTTGTTTTTTTATCCAACATATTTTTAATAAAGACATATTGTGATTTTTTATGGTTATTGATGTATTGGAAGGCAAACAACCAGACGGATTTCTTGATGGTAAGAAATTCACGCCGCCTAGAGACATCAAACGTGGTAATGGTGCGTTGCCAACCTGAGGCCGGAATGTTAGGCCTCGAGCAAAAGTAAGTTTACCGGTTACCTTACCTTCCGAACCGGAACACTTCATGACGTTATGGTGGCAGGAATAGGTATGGCGGTGGTACTAATCCGGGTGAGTCCGGCAGGAATAGGTGGTGATAAGAGAGCGAATAAGTTTTGGTCCGGGTTTCTTTGCAGAATAGACCATTCACCATACTGCCACGCAGCTCGTAAAAGGCGAGCATAGGCTTTTCATTACTAACACCGTGACATCTGACTTGGTTGTAGAGTTTCGCCTTTGTGGTCTAGCGGTTCTGGTGTTAGACTTGACTGCAAGAGCTCCCGGTTTTTCAGATTTTCTAATAAAAAAAATGTTGCTTGGGATTCGATGTATGCCCGGTTGACGAAAGGCTAGCCACCTATTACATTGTGGACTTAGTGTCTACGGCTAGTTGTGGGTGCCCTGAATATACCTCTACCCACCTTTTCAGGGATACAGGCGTGAAGATAAGTATCTTTTTGTAAAGTTTCGCAGCGAATCGCCTGAATTGTTGCCACCGCCTTATTTGTTCCTGCCGCAATAACGGTAGTTCTTTCCGTTCAAATTTACCGGCTACCTTATCCTCCAAAGTGGAACATACTTTGAAGGATAAGGTAGCCGGTAAACTTAATTTTGCTCGAGGCCCAATATCCCGGCCTTAGGTTGGCAACGCACCTTTATCACCTTTAGTGTGTCTAGGTGGCGTGAATTTCATACAATTAGGAAACACCATAAAATCATAAGTGTTAGTCAAATTGTAGATGACAAACATGAAACGTGAACGTAGATGTTTTATGAACTGCCTAGTAGGGATGCATTTGGCCTAGCCTAAATGTTACAACTATTATATAATTCTTAATCTAAATTTTTAGAGTCCAGGACAAACTCAGAATAAAATTGTTTACTATTGACACATACTACTTGGTTATAAGATAGCGTAAGAGCAGGGCGTTTCTCTTGATGGTAAAGAATCTAATGTAGATAACACAGATGTTATTGGTGAGTTGTTATCTTATTACCGGAATTATAGGCCACGTGTGTAAGTCTATCGTTTTTTCCGTCTTGTCCAGGTCCGCTGAGTAGAATAGATTGAAAATATTAAGGCAATGACTGAAACATATTATTGTCATCCCTTCCCCTGTAAGTTGATGCACAACACTCTACCACCTGTAACGAGCCGAATGGTATTGTGACCCTTAATGACCCTATTCCTGTTAGCTCGTCACTTAAAAGCTGTCAGGCAGGACGGCAGGTGGTCTATTCTACATAGGGGACCCGGGCCAACACGTGGGGAAAATTCTAAATTGGATGCTCATTCGCTTAGAGGGAAATGGGATCTCCACATTCATATGCCACAAATTTTAATCGGATATAATTTCGGATTTAAATTCGGATGTCAATTCAGATGTAAATTCGGATGTAAAATCGGATGTAAATTTAGATGTAAATTCGGTTGTAAATGCAGATGTAAATTCGGATCTAAATTCAGATGAAAATTCGGATGAAAATTCAGATATAAATCGGGTTATTGTTCGAAATTTTACCAGTTTGACTAGTTACTAAAAATAATTTTGAAAAAGACTTCAATTAACTTACACGAAAAGGTTTATTATTTTTGTGTTAGGAATAAAATTTGAAAAGTTCACAAAAAATGTCTCTGATAGTATTTGAACTTTCTATCTAGCTTCACAAACGTATCAAATGAAAGCTACGCTCCAATTTCTGTCCGAGATATTTTTTTGTATTAACATTTGTGGAAAGACTTGTCCATTTATCTAGGGTAAAGATTTCGACCGGAGTTACTTTCGCCAAGTTCACCCTTCCGTATTCACGTGTGACTTATGTTTCAACTTATTTTACTCGAAGGTCCTAGAACGCTTATCACATGAGAAAATATTCATAAGACCCTTTCATCCTTTTCAACTTTTACTTTCATTCATCATTGAAAGTAACGTTTGTCTGAATTGTTAACACTTTAGATGTGGCAAAAGAAATTATATTACTTCTGAGCGTGGGATGTATTCAGCATCTTTTTTTATCAACTATTTTTTTCGTTTTAAAACTTGTGACTACCACCAAAACATATTTATAAAAAGGATCTTTACGCCCATATCTCCGAAAGGGTAGGCCGAGGCACAACCAGGTCACCCACGGGTAGCCGAAGACACTAATCCACACAATGGTGGCAAGCCTACCGCCAACTGGGCACATATCTAATCCCGGGCAACTTTATTTTTATTAGGAAATCGAAAATACAAATTTTCTAATTCTTTTTTGTTGTGCGAACCGGGGATCGTACCCGGGACCTCAAGAAGCTAAGTTCGACAGCGGACCGCCAGACCATAGGGGAGATATTTTGTAAGTGATAAGACAGTGAACAAGCACTTACTAATGGTAAGAATAGATGTCTAAGAATAGATCTATGTTGTAAAAAAATATAATTGTTGATTGTATATTTTTCTCCCTTTTGGAAGTTGTTCAAAAACTAAAATCCATAGCACTTTTAAATCACAAAACAAATAACAAATTTGTAGGATATCTCGTGGTTTCTTAATATCAAATGTCTGGAAACAATCCTCTCTCTATCAAACCACAACCCTTTTATTAAAATTTGTTTTAAACATCATACATTCCATATTTTCAAATAGTGTTTAAATCAAATCATCAAAAGTTTTCAAGGAAACGAAATAGTTTAGAAATTATTACCAGATGGAAATATGTTTATTAATTTAATTTTTACCGTCGGCACTTAGTGGTTTTCCATTATGTAGACATTTTTTTAAATAACCCTCGTATGTCACCACATTGCAATGTATTTATTGTGTAAAAAACACAAGTGAAACGCAAATGATGATGCGTTATACTCTGTGTAGATTTGAGTTCCCGATGCAGAATATACTGCTTTCGAAACTGGCAACGTGTAAAAGGCGAGCATATGTTACATAGGTCATTAAAACATGTAGGTCTCTCATCTAGTCTATGGTCATTATAAATAAGATTGTTGGTGAGATAGCAACTTGCATGGTTAGGAGTAGTAGGTTATTCCTGTAACGTTTCTGTATCTGTATCCGTGTCCGTATCCGCATTCGTGCTTGTATCTGTATGATGATAGGACTTGGCACTGTTGTATTCCTATCCGGAGCGTTGGATAGGCAATACCTACACTAGCACATTAGCTAATACTACAAGACGCTGACGCACCTATAAGATCTGTGATATTTACAGGTCACAGTGGTCCCTTACCATCAGAAAAGTTTGGTGCCTTTTTCTGTTATATTCGAAAAATAAATTATGTGCATAGTTATATATTGTGGTATAATTTGATTATCCGTTTTTCATACGTAAATTGATTCACTGTCCATATCTGAATAAACAAATAGATCAAAGAAATTTCCCTATTTCATAATCTATACACTTGTCGCTTCAATGGTCTAGCGGTCCGGCGTCAGACTGTACTTCTTAAGGTCCCAGGTTCGATCCCGGGTCGGGCAACAAAAAAAATAGGACGTGTATTTTAAATTTTCTAATAAAAATAATCTATAGGCTTGCCACCTATCACATTGTAGGACATAATATCTTTGGCTAGTCGTGGGTTGTGGTGGCTTGATTGTGCCTCTGCCTACATTTTGTAAGATACGGGCGTGAAGATATTTTTTTTATATAAAACAAATAAATAATGAATAAGAAAATATACATTTTACATGGATCATACAGGTGGTTCTTGTGACAAGTCTACTTAATTTTTAAATCTCTTTCCTTATCAAAACGCGCTTATTGTTTGAGAAGGTCCCGCGAAAGAAACTACTCGGTAACGCCAATGGTAACGCAATGGTAAGACCAATTGTAACGTCAATGGTAAAGCTAATGGTAGAGCCAATGGTAACGATAATGCCAATAGTAAAGCCAATGGTAATGCCAATAGTAATGCCAATGGTAATGCCAGTGGTAACGCCAATGGTAAGGCCAATGGTATAGCCAATGGTAATGCCAGTTGTAACGCTAATGGTAAGGCCAATGGTAAAGCCAATGGTAACGCCAATGGTAAAGCCCATAGTAATGGCAACGGTTTACTACTATAATTTTTCGTTTATATAAATATACTGAACATTTCAATATCCACTAAATTTACTAAGAGACAACTTATTCCAAATGACAAAAACATGTTTGTAATAAATAAAAGAACAGGAGACGTGCTTATCAACAAGATATCTTTTATCTTACTCGAAGTAAAGAAAATTGTGTAAAAAAAGAAACTGAAATACATATATTACTTTCACTATATTTTCTTAACAAAAACTTTAAATTTACTTACTAAATTGCTAGTTACAACGTTTGTTAAATACCTCACCTTACACTAATAAGATGAATTCCTAAAATTTTGAATAGAAATTAATTTATTTCATACTAGCTGTTGCCCGCAACGTCGCGAGCCCGTTAATGATAGGAAGGAAAACTTTTTCTGCAGTTAAAGTTATTCAAAATTATGTCTAGGGCTAGTAAAAATAATAATCTTTGATGGGTACTTACAAAATAAACAAGTACTGACCAAGATTACAATTTACCGACGTTAAGCGTCAACCATTCGTTTATTGTTAAATCAGTTTAAGTTATAGTAGCCCTGAAGATGCTGTTAAAGCAAAGTCAGTTGGCTGATTTTGTTATTTTAATAATTACTTTAAAAATACCGACTTCAAAACTAAAAAGTAGAAAATAATAAAGTATCTTCACGCCATATCCCCGAAGAGGTAGGCAGAGGTACAACCAAGGCACCCACGACTAGCCGAAGACACTAAGTCCCACAATGTGATAGATGGCAAGAAAAAAAAAAGAAAGAAAAAGAAGAAAAAATAATAAAGATTTAATATAATGTAACCTTACTAAATATCTTTATAGCATGTTGCTGAATGCCGATGTGTCTTTAATCTTGACACTAAGTCACCTAAATGGATCAAATTTACTTGCGAGATTAGATTTCATTTAATAAAAATAGACATCATAAAATAAAAACTAATTGGCCCACCTGAATCATTTTTTTATGGGACCAATTTGAAACTATTCCGCATCAAACAAAAAAAGAATTACGTAAATCGGTTCAGAAACCTCGCCGAAATCAGTATACATACATAACAAAAAATACCTACCGGCCGAATTGAGAACCTCCTTCTTTTTTTCAAGTCGGTTAAACAGAGCGTATTGATTTCTAAAATAGTTTGTAGTATGTATGTTTTATAATTTAGAATCCTAAATTGAGTAATAAAAATGATAAAGTATCGTGTACCGAACGAACATTCACTTTCCTGTTGGCGCAATTTTTCAATTTCATCCAGAATAATATTTTATGTCATAATTGTTAGAACTATCAAAGTTAAACAAATTTCACAAACATTATTTGTTTTTTGTTACCTACTGCCATTAAAGTCAAAAATTAGTGTGCATATAAGAATGGGATATTAACTGTATGTAGAGATAAATAAAAGAAAATTTGAAAATTAATAAAATAATTTTTGTGTTGATTCTGATATTTAATTAAATGAATAAGAAAATAAAATGAATGTTAGTAACGAATTTTAATTCACTTTATTGACTAATTTACTGCAACAATTACAACAAAACAACATTATATTTAATTATTAAATAATCGATTTCCGGATTGTAAGTTTTATTTGGATTAGATATTACTTTATTGAATAACTTGTCATGCTCTGGACCATAACCTGACAAGAAAATATCGGGAAAAGATCAATAATACACAAACTATTCGTTATTTATTAAAGAATCCCGAGTACATCCGTATTGGCATCAGGATGAAAAGAATCCTATATCACTCTATAGTCAACTATCTCTACACATAAAACAATACTTTGATTTCATTCACTTTTCAGTACCCTCTGAGGTCTAGCGTTCTAGGTGTTGGACTTGATTGCGTGAGGTCCCGGATTCGATTCCCGGGTCGGGCAACAAAAAGAAAATTTAGTTTGACGAATTTTCTAATAAAAATAAAGTTGCTCGGGATTGGATATGTTTTTAGTTGGCGATAGGCTATCCACCTATCACATTGTGGTTAGTGTCTTCGGTTGGACGTGGGTGAAAGGTTGTGTCTCCGGCTACCTCTTCGGGAATATAGACGTGAAGTTACTTACTTTTTCAGTGACCTATCTGTAGTAGGATTTACTATCAGTGCTTAACAAAAAGTAAGAACAAAATTTTAGTAGCACTATCTGAAACTACATAGATAAGATGAAATCGGACGTTAATAAATTGTAATTTCGTGTTTCTATACTTCTTATTGTCGGTTCTTGGTGGAATTCCATTCTTGAAACAATTTATTCACAAACACTTGTACTTTCCACAAGCATAGCCCTGATGATGCTTGTATAGCGAAACCGTTTGGGTAAACTTTAAAAATAAAAATATATTGTGGAAAGTACAAGTGTTTATGAATAAATTGTGTAATTTCGTGTCTAACTAGGTGTTTGAATTTTGCGATCCTGTCGGATAAAAATATTTTTGTATTACGATCTGGATAGCTCAACTCAGGTTGGCATCGCACTCTTTTCGTCTTTAGTATATACAGGGGAAGTGTATATCTTGCCACCAAGAAAACTGTCTGCTTTTTTGCTTTTTTTGACATCTAGAACCGATTTGCGGTTATGTGCAGAACTGGTGGTAGATTTCAGGTCTGGGCGCTTCAAGTTTTTTTTTCGTACGGGGACATGTTATCCATATCGACTTCGCCCAAAGGCGTTTAAGTGAAAGTGATGACAATAATCCTAGCAAACAAATTCGGAGCATATTCAATACGGGTTCATTGCTATTTTATTTGCTACTTTGTGAAATTAAAACGGATGAAAAAAAAATATGTTTTGCTTTTTATATTATTAACTATCCTGATCGTAAGAGACAACCGCGGCCTACAGATGTTTTATCAGCGTCGCGGTCTAGTGGGCGGGACCTTATACAGAACATTGTAGTGTCATTATGGCGGCAGGAATAGAAGAGAAACTATAAATGTATTATTATTTTAGGTTATGTATTTTTGTATTTTAGTTCATATTAATTGTATGTATGTAAATTTAATTTACTTCATAATAATAATTTTATATAACATGCATGTATTAGATGAAATAAAGTAATTTACTTATTAGATTACGATAAGTTTAGATACATTTGTTTTATGAAGCCTTACCTTATTTTTTTTAAATACATAAATTGTCCCCTTCACCCTAAGGTTGTCTGGCAGAGATCGCTCTGAAGCGATAAGATCGCCTTGTGCTAATTTAATTGTGATCTAATTTAAATATTATAAGTGAAAAAGTGTGTATTATTTTAAATTTTAATGCACGATAAAGTGTATTCATTCATTCATTCATTCAATCATAATGAAACTTTACACATATTCGTAGCGGCATTAAAAGTAACATAGGATCCTTTTTTAATTACTTAAACGCCTCCGGGTAAAATCTAGTAAACTAATGTAATAACAAGAAACTTAGAATTCGAAATTTCTGGTTTTTTTTAGTTAAATGGAGTTTTATGGTTTTCAAAGGGGCGAAGCTTATACAGAATTTCAGTGGAACTGCATATTCGAGTGTCCCACCAGTTCGCTGCAAAACCACAAAACAAGTCCCAACTTAAGGCACTTTGTAATCCTCGTACATGTAAATTCTAGTTTTATAGCGAAGGTGGATAGTGCCACTTATGAATAGTTTAATATATAGTTTAATGTAAGCTTTTCATAGTTTAGAATAAAGTGGAATGAACTCACTACAACTAATGATCTTCTTTTTATTTATGTAAATCAGTTACTGTTTGTTAGTCTCATGAAAACTCAAGAAAAGTTAGACCGTTTTGGCTAATTTTGGTTTTGAATTGTTTGTGGTCCCGCAAAGGTTCAACAGATAAGAAAAAAAAACTGCAAAGAAACTAGGAAAAACAACAAATGAAGTGTTCCTATACAAAAAGAGGAGGTGGAACGAAGTTCGCTGGGAAAGCTAGTCTATATACTTTGTAGTATATTTCTTTGACCATACACGTTTTTATGCTTCAGCAAATGGACCAATTTCGCTAGTTAATTTTTGTTGTGTTGGTTATTGTAAATTGCTGGGAAAAAGGGAAAAAAATACTTTAATTTTATTCATACAAACTGTTAGTAGCTGTTAATGTCAAGTGATACGAAGTTCGTCGTTCAGCTAGTACTCATATTAAAATAAGATTATATCTGCATAAAAATAAATGAAAGAAAATTTAAAAATTAATAGAATATATTTGTGTACCTAAATTATTTAATATAATATGCCGAATTAAATAAATTTACTATTTTAGTATATTCAATTATTAAATAATCGATTTCCTAATTGTCAATTTTCATTTGATTAGGTACTATGATACGCTAATATTTTAAAACTTTAATTTGTTATTTAATGTAATTAATCACTTTAAAATAGCTAAAATTTCTAAAATATTAAATTGCATACCATTATAATAGCCAAATATGTGAATGTCTAAAGTATGTAAAAAAATATATTCGATTTTTGAAGTGAAGCGACGTTATAGACTCTTGTGAAAAAAAATTCACAACATTTGTCTGTTACGTCCTGACCTCCTGAATTACGGTCCACAAAAAAAACACTGTATGTTATCGCTGGATTTCATACCGCGTTTTTCGTGAATTTTCACTGGCCGGTATCGAAGTCATTTTCTGTTGCGATCTACGAAAATTGACGCGTGATAAAGTGATAGACGCAGAGATAGACACTTTTAGACCTCACAGGGTCTATCTCTGACCTCGTAAGAGGGCACATGCTGAAATATAGGCAACTAACTTTACTTGCAGCTTACCTCGAATTTAAGTAATTTAAAAGATTTTCATGTTACTTTGAATACCGCCAAGAACACGTGTACAAAGCTTCATGATGATTGCGCTAGCAGTTTTCGCGTAGAAATGTAACAAACAAATATACATTCGCATCTGTAAAAGTATAGTAGGGATAGTAAGGATTACCAGAAAGATCACTGGTGGTAGAGAGCTGCGCCGTAACTTGGCATAGTGGCTCGATAGGGATCCACCGCCTTACTTATTTTTCATGAATATCATGTTCCGGTTTGGATGGTAAGGTACTTACACAATAGGCCCAGTATTCCGACCTCAGGACAGCGACGCGACCTGTAACATCTAGGGTGTCAATAGGCCAAGCCTGTCTTTTACCATCAAGAATCATGTGCTTTTTGGTAACCTCTCATATAAAAATAACAAATCTATATATTAATATGTAATGCCAAAGCTTTGGACCCCTTTTCACGAAAATTACGCGGACGCAAGAACATAAAATTTGGTACACTTATAGTTTATGTGTAGGACAAGTGCAGAACGCTAATATTTTTCAATAATAATGCTTATAAAGTACATTAAATCAATAAATAAAACATTATCCACACTACCATGCCTTTGACACACACAAACAAATATACTGATAATAACGATAAAAGATCATAGATGGCGCTCTAAAAATTTTGGAAACAAAGTTGTTGGTCTTGAGAAATGAAGATGGCGTTCTTATCAACAAGGTATTAAAATTTATTATAATCAAATTTCGACCAACGGACGACCACCAGTAACTATAATTATGTTAATTATTTATTAACTAGGTTTAGCTCTACGCTCGCGTATTAGTTTGCTCTCCCTGTAACCCGTTAAGATATCGGTAACAGTACTCTCACTATGTCAAGTTACTCTGACATTCTGTCACATTTCAATCTCATATCTATCTCCATGCAAATATATAACATCACTCGTTGAGACCCGAAAGAAGGACAAATACACTTTTGCTTTTATAAGGTTGGTATAAATTTCTGTTATACAGCTTTCAACGTAACAAAGCAACGTATTATAATGTGTTTCGGTAGAGTTAAATATTAAAATCCCGCACCTTTGCTGTATGTTTCCGTGAGAACAAAGCGCACTGACTCTAGGAAGTTTATGCATGTAAAGCCTCGACTTTGGTGAAGGCCGATTATGCCTTTTACGAATAAATTTCTTCATAATACAGTTTGTTATATACTAGCCGGAATCCACTTCGTTGACCAAAATGCATCAAATTTCACCAGATTTTTTCCAATTTTATTTACATATCCTATAAAAGTATCTTCACGTCCATGTCCCCGACGAATGAGGCAGAGTCACAAGAGGCACCTGTGACTAGCCGAAGACACTAAGTCCCACAATGTGGTAGATGGCTAACCTTTCGTTAACCGGCATATATCCAATCCAATTTTCTATTTTTTTGTTTTTTGACTCGGGGAGCAAGGCGGGCGAGAAGTCAAGTCCTACGCCGGGCCCCTAGACCACAGAGGCGACGACATATCCTATTACTTAGTTTTTAATAAGTAAATCATCTACGTACACAAAAATTATGTATCCTAGATTTTCCTAAGATCCCAAGTGTAGTAATTTTTTAAAATCAGTTCAGAAATGACAGGGAAATTTATTAACACAGATAAAAAAATATTTCTATATTTTTTCGAACATGTAACCGCCTCCTTTTTCCAAGTCGGCTAAAAAATTTGCATTTATCACTCCTGAAAATGTAGCTTTCTCTTAAAAAAAGAATTTTCATGATCCGCAGCATTGCTGAAGGATAGCCCATAAAAACACGCAAGGTTAAACATTTTACCTCTTTGTAATATTATTATAGATAAGATAGGTACATAAAATAAGTATAATATTTCCAATTTTTATTCGCCTTCAAAAAGGCTTTTCCAAATATATAATGAGGTCATCCATTCGTTTACATGTTGTTTTCTTGAATGTTTATTACGTTATTACTTCTGCAATAATCAATTATTTTGATGATTCATTTTTCATTAGTTAGATCGTAATTCGGAGATGGTTCCTTTATCCAATTAAAAATAATTTAATTACGATTCGATTCGATAAGTGGTTCAAAGCAATGCTTATTATTGTTTAACTTAAATGATGTAGTAAAATTGGACATTTGTATAGCAGCTTAATTCGCTTAGTATCTTCTTCACGTCCATATCCCCAACGTGGTAAGCAGAGGTACAACCAAGGCACCCACGACCAGCCGAAGACACTAACCACAATGTGATAGGTGGCAAGCCTATCGTCAATCGGCACATATTCAATCCCGGACAACGTTATTTTTGTTAGATAATTAAAAATACATGTTTTCTATTTTTTTGTCTGCCCAGAGTCCGCTCATTTCACTTTAATTATTCTAAAACGATTTAGATAAAACATTGCTTAGATTGTATCTGTATTCCATTCCTCTAAAACATAGCATTAAAATAAAAATTTTCAATAATCCCCAGATCACGAGAACCCGCATCTAAATCCGTCCAAAAGTAACGATATTCAAAAATTATTATGCCACATACAGACATAAACTGCTTTAAGCATCGGTTTGTATCCGTCTGGAAAGTAGTTGTAATCCAAATTTAATAGTAATTTGAACCGTCAAGCTTGTTTTTGTTGGAAAGTGTATTTACAATCATCTAGAAAGTCTTTAATTATAGAACTGTTAACAGGTTATAGGTAAATATTTGTTCGTATCTGTCTGGACCGCAGATTTGACCCAAATTTAATACTAATTGAAAGTTGGAAACAAAATTACTTTCAAGGTTACCTTTGCGTTGGCGTACTTAAAACCGTCTAGACCGCCTTTAAAAGGAAAAGAGAGACTTCTGTTTTCATGTGTCACCTTTAATGGATGAAACAATATTAAGAATTCATGAAAGTTTCATGAAGATCCAGGTAAATCATTATTTCAGTTATATTTAATTACCGCCTTTGTGGTCTAGCGGTTCGGCGTCGGACTTGATTTCTTGAGATCCCGGGTTCGATTCCCGGGTCGGGCAACAAAAGAAATTGAAAAACGTATATTTTAAATTTTTTAATACAAATGGCCGGGATTGGATATGTGCCCGGTTGGTGATAGGCTTGCTACCTATCACATTGTGGGACTTATTGTTTTCGGCTAGTCGTGGGTGCCCTGGTTGTGCCTCTGCCATAATCTTTGTGGACATCGGCATGAAGATACTTTTTCCAGGTTTTTTATACTGTATATTATTGCAATATTAACTATTTTTTGTTTGCTTAACTGCGTTTAAACTGTTAACTTTAATAAAAACTGGACAGTAATTCCCAATGTCAATTACTGTCAGATAGTAGTTGCGACGAATTTTAAAACCAAGCTTTTTTATATCAAACTGTCGTTCAATGTTCTGAATGATGAATGTTTTGATGAAAATAAGCTGATTTTCTCTCGAAATACTAATGAATGGCATTCAATTTACTAATTTAAAGTTCGTTACTGCCTTCTTTGAACATATTGAAGCAAAATGACTGGTCTAACTTTAATTATAATGAATAATAATTTATTAGGTTTAAATATTTTTTGATAAAAAATGGGATATGAAATGCACGCCTTCCAATCCTGGCTGAGGTGAATTTTTTTCAAGAAAAAAAAGTATCTTCACGTCCATATTCCCGGAAAGGTAGGCAGAAGCATAACCAGGGCACCCACGACCAGCCGAAAACACTATGTCCCACAATGTGATAGGTGCCAACCTGGCACATATCCAATCCCGAGCAACATTTTTTTTATTAGAACATTTGAAAAAACGTTTTTTTCGTTTAGTTGCCCAATCCGGGATACGAACCCGGGACCAACGACCAACGGGAAAACTCTGTCCGTTTTATTAATAAACATGGACTAACGAAAGAGTAAAATTAAGTTGATATTATAGTCTGTATCCCATTGTATTAAAGACTATAATACCAGGTTGAACCTTGGAGTACTTTACTCCGTGTTTATTAATAAGATGGTGTAAGTCTAAGTAAAATTTAATATTTTGCGCCGCCGACCTTCATCTCAGTATGTCTATCTATCAATAATATCTATCTATATATTATTATGCCTAATTTCCGCTTTGTTTTAGTCATAACGCAAAAAAGTAGTGCGTAAGAGGTATACCGAACGAAAATGCTCGATTTCAATAAGCAAACCTTCTACATATACAAAAAAAATATTATTTCCCTCGATTTCCCTGGAAGGTTGAGATTTAGACTCGATGACAATGAGACGATGCCGGAACTGGGCTCTTTTATAGACAAAAATAAATCGGTTCAGAAATGACGAAGAAATCCATACATAAAAAATATAGGAGTCAAACATATAATCTCCTCCTTTTTTCAAAGTCAGTTAAAAACATCTTACAAGTCGAAAAAAAGTTATTGAAATCTGCCCCAATCGCGTAAAAAGAGAAGGTAATTTTACAACCAAATAAGGGGTGAAAGCCTCTAGATCTCAAAGAGGTTGAATAAACAGTTGTTAAAATCTGCCCCAATCACGTAAAAAATAAGTGGGTAATTTTACATCCAATTGCGGGGTAAAAGCTCTAGATCTCAAAGAGGTCAATGTCAAACACATTTAACTGGTACGTGAGCTTCGCATAAACACAATATGTAACACATACAATTTCCTATAAGTATCATGACGCCTCATCCTAAATGGTCATGGTCGGAATCATGCTCAATGTTGTTGCAATAGTTATGTAAAGACGGATATTAGTTTCTTTTCCATTTCCCTTATTGAAGTGAGACACGAAATTTTTTTCGACGTTGACTGGCTTAATAAAAACTTCTTGCAATTCGTATTATAACTACTATTACTGTAATATTTCGACGCACTTAGATACATAATTGAGTTGAAATTTATCTTGTTAAAAGTAAAATCTAAATAATATTGAACCAGTATTTTTTCTCTAATTAAAAAACATATATTTTGAATTCTAAAATTTTCTAGTAAATATGTTCCGATTAAATTTTATGTGATTTTTGAACTTCTATATGGATGTATCAAATAAATTTGCCATCACATTTTTCTTTTATTTATTTTTACGATCCTAAAAAAACAATTCATGTTATCGCCGAACTTCATACTGCATCTTTCGTGATTTTTGTTTCATCGGCCGGTATTTCGCTGTGAGGCAACTTAAAGATGTCGCAACGCGGGATATGTATAGATTTTTTCAAGTCATATATATCTTCTGTTACGTTCCACCAAAATTATGCCATAAGAAAGTTTCACTTCTTACGTGTGTACGATAATACACACATTCTTTTAATGTTAATATGATTAACCTTAATGAAACAAGGATGTTAAGGACAAAACATATAATTCTCAAAATGGCCAATGTCAAATAAATCTAGCACAATACAGCGCAAAATACAAAATACAGGTACAGGTACAGAAGTCAATCTGATATAATATGTACCTTGTTTTTGACAATTAACACTACACAAACAGCTACAAGCACTAGTATCTAGTTGTTTGATTTGTTGTTCAGAATGGATTAGGAAAAACAGAAATATGAACTAACAATTACTAAAATATTTTAAGAAGTAAAAGTATCTTTTCGCCCATATCCAAAAATCCAAAACTGCTAGAAATATGTTCCAATGCTCCTTTGTAGTCGCCTGCACCTTTTTTTAATTTTCGATATACACAATTAACTCTATAAGTAAAAATAAGTAGTGGTAGTATCTTTACGTACAGTCACTTGCAATGAAAAGTATACACGAGCATCTGCCAAACAAATGTTTCTCGGGATTAGATATGTGCCCAGTTGGCGATCGGCTAGCCACCTATCACATTGTGGGACTTTATGTCCTGGCTAGTCGTGGGTGCCTCGGTTGTGCCTCCGCCTACCTCTCTGGGGATATGTACAGTCACGTGCAATAAAAAGTATACACGGGTAGATTTTTAATTAAATGTTCACTCTTAAAATTTCAAAAACAAATAACCACTTAACAATTTATACTATATAACCATCCGAGTTTCTCACAATAATGTATACATTTCTGGTATAAATATGTACACATGTGTATTTAATCCTACATTGTTATATTTTATCAGTGGTGGTCCGGCCTACTTTGCAA
>NJDC01000960.1:95890-134247 GCA_002245475.1 Calephelis virginiensis
CTAGTTCGTGTAGCACTTCTACGAAGCGTACCTGTAGAGAGACGCCGCGTAGCAGTGCTAGATCTATTGTACTGGTTTCTGTCCAGTGAACCGCCTGTTTCTTTGTCATAAATAATTGTGTATAGTAATCATTTTGGAAAATTATCACATTTTGATTTGACCCGTCGGAGTTTCAAAAAATGAAAATGTATTTAAATAGTTATCTTACAAACGCAAAAGGTAAAGTTAATTCACATTTGTAATATCAGTAACATAGATATGGCCAGTAGACATCGAAAAAAGAATTAGAAACGTCTGTTACACTTTCACAAACATAAAACCAATGTGACTAAACTTGGTATTAAGGTAGTTAAAAATTAATGATCAAACATGCGAGTACCTATCGCTCAATCAGACAAAACAAGAAAATAAATTTAAATCGCCGGCGGTGTAGCTGGGAATAGCAAAGTTTTCTTCTTTTATAAATATCGCTTTCGTTCGTTTTTCACGACTACTTTGCCAATGTCAAGTTAGTTAATTCTTATACAGTCAGAGGTCACTATGTACACAGTCATGTCAGGTCAGGGTCTTGAGTAAAGCGGTGACTTCGTTACTCAAGCTCATCTAGAAGATTTGATGGCAGCGAGGAAATAGACGATATACTATTTTCTTCATGATTATTTCATTTGTGCACTTTCACTGAACAAAACTGATCTAATTCCCACCTAAATTAACCAATTTCACTAAATATAAACACGAGATTCAAAAATAATGAACAAAATTACAACCACCTTCATTCACGATGGTGTCAAAATCTAAGTGTAGTGTTGGAAAAAGTGAATCAAAGTTGTATAGCTTTGTAGTGCTATTAGCATGGATTTAAGATACACCGTGGATGTAGAAGGAAGTGTGTGTGCAGGGAATAGTGTGAATGGAGTGCTGAGTAAGCTACTTCAAAGGTTTTGAGTCGCAGTGTTACTCACTTTGCAATCAACTTTGCTTACAACAAACAACCCAACGTTATCTATGGAAGCGAGAGTTATGTTTTTTTATTTATGATATTGGAAGGCAAACAAGCAGTCGGATTTCCTAATGTTAAGAAATTCACTCCGCCTAGAGACACCAAAGTTGGTAATGGTTCGTTGCCAACCTAAAACCGGTATGTTAGGCCTCGAGCAAAAGTAAGTTTACCGGCTATCTTACCCTATACCCCTATCTTACCCCTAGTGACGGTAAGCCTATGTTCGCCTTTTACGAGCTGCTTGGCAGGAAGGCAGATGGTCTATTCTGCAAAGGAGCCCGGACCAATACGGGGTTAGGCAGATATGTCAGAAAAGGTGTAAAAGTAGGATAAATGCGGTAGAAATCAGAGCGCTACAGAAAATCTGTAGTGTTTCGCTCGACAACCGCATCGTAACAGAGATCCCAGAAAAAGTGGGATTGAAAGTGTTTTTGTAAGACTGAGAAAAGACTTGCTCTGCTCGTTCGGTCATCGGAAAGAGAGAGAGAGATAAAGGAGATATACAATGCGAATGTGGATGAATGTAGGTACCCGGGGAGACCTAGGTTGACATTCCACAATCAAATCGCTTGGGATTGGGATATCCGAGGATAGCGTCACGAGTCTACGCAAAAGGAGTGTTTTATATTAAACGGATAATCAAGCAAGGATAATAACATTTGGCAGTCGATACTCTCTATCTACCCTGTCAGAGACTAGGCGGAAAGATATGTATGTATTTATTTGTTTCAGTATGTGTGTCAATTCGTAGTAAACTAGGATTATCGTTGATTGAAGATTACAAATTGAATATATCCCAGACAAATTGAGAGGTTTTGTATTTGGTACTAACATTAATCATGATCGCAGAGCATGTGTGTAATATGGGTTGATTGATAAGGGTAGTGACAGACGAGGAGTTTGTCTTATCGTAGCATTGACGTCAATTGAAAATAAATTATATATATTAGCCCTGATTTAAATATTTCTCATCATAAATTATTAATTTCCTAAGTTTTTTAAAAGTTAATTTGATATAATGAATAACACATTAATCAGCGATGATAACAACTAACATTGCTTAATTGTTGAACTAGATTTTTTATTGATTGGTAATAATGAACCAAATATCATGTACATATTTTTTTTATTTTTTGCACTTAGTATCAGTATTAATCATAATCATGTAACATGTGTGGCATTTTAGAGGTTTGTTGATAAGGGTGCCGATGGACGAAAGTTGTCTTAGCTCTAATACCATTCTTAGCACGATTGGGTTTTTTTGTAATTTTGGAAGGCAAACAGGCCGGTGGATTTCCTGATGGCAAGAAATTCGCGTCATCTAGAGATACCAAATGTGGTAATGGTGTGCTGCCAACCTGAGATCGGGATGACAGGCCCAGAGCAAAAGTAAGTCTACTAGATATCTTAACCTCCGCACCAGAACACGTCAAATTACGTCAATAAAATTAGACGTTTCCTATTGGTTGATTATATATATGGTATAAAATTCGATTTTAGGTATTATTTTAGATTTAAGGTATGTTTAGATATCTGTTTGTTATTTAACATAGAGATTAGAAATACAGACACAATTTATTAATGTTGAATTATTCAAAACTGTGTCATCTATGAAAGAAAGTGTTGGTGTTAGAATGCGAAAGGGCATGCTCCACTGGGTTGGTCACGTGGAAAGAATGACAGACGAATGATTGACAAAGCAAATACACAATGCGAACCCGAGGAGATCTAGGTTGACATTTCATGATCAGATGGCTCGGATATTATCCGAGGTTGCTGTCAAGAGTCTCCGAAAGCAGTATGAAAAGGTTAATTAATGTGAAGGAAGCCAGATAGCTTTGTCAGGATCACGAGGTTTAGCGCTCGATACTCTCTGCGTACACCGTAAGGGAAGTTATGTATGTAAGTATGTAAATATAAAATGTGTATTAGAGAATTTCTGTTTAACAAATAATAAATCAACAAGGTTACATGTTCGTAAAAATATTCCACCAATAGAGACACTTAAGACCATTCCTAAGAGATTCGTTGCCAATCTAAGGTTGGGGTATTAATGTGCTTGTATGATTGAGTTCCCCGTTCTCTAAAACAGAACACTATAGTGGAGAGAACTGCTGTTATATTAGCACAAACAGGTAAGGTGGTGAATGGTTGAATTACTCTATTATTTGGATCAATATCACTCCGTTAACTGTTCCTGTCGCTAGAACGTTAGAGATTTGATTTTTCAATTAAGTTCTCATTTCGTTTCGTTTTTGGCAACAAATATAAAACTTCTTATACAAAGGCGATACAAAACAGGGTAAAATATTAATAAATGGGCATCATTTGTCTAGCTTTGGTGTGGGGGGAAACTGCGTAGCAATGAAAAATATTCTAAATTTTGGATAAGCTCCTCTAACGTAAGAAAGTTGTGATATTATAAATTTGCATGCTATTTGAAATTCTGTGTTACTGTAAAAGTAAGAGAGACATGATATGATTTACAATTTTGAACGTCAACATACATTCAGCAACGTAGATACCAAACATTACTGCAAAGTATTGAAGAAGGGATCAGCTGATATCTACTGCGTTTTGTGTACCTACTAGGGATTGTAATACGGCGGTAACTTCTTGTCTATCCAAAATAAAATGATAGCAATTAAATTAAGTTTATGCTACACTAGCTGTTGCCCGCGGCGTTGACCTCGAGGTAAGTGGTCTCACACAAACATTTTTTCAAGATAAAAACTATCCTGTCTGTTAATCCAAGTTACCCTCTTTGTATGTGCTAAATTCCATGTAAATTTTTACGTGAAAGAGTAACAAACAAACATACAAACTTTCGCATTTATAATATTAGTGGGATAGGGTATATATTGATCATCATAAAATCATTTTTAATTAATTCTGTAATTGTAGGGTTTTTTTAATAGTGAATTTAAAGGTCGTACAGTTAAATACGGAGGGCTTAGGAAGGAATAAGAAAGATCTAATAACCTTATTCGGATCGATTTTTGCCTAACCACAAACTTCTGCTTCCTCAAGTTTGTGCTAGAACACCCTTTTTAATGTTTTGTTCACAAATTGACACTGGTAGTATTGAGACACAAAATGTTAATGTGAAACGTTTACACAAATGACACAAACAACGTGCACGTTCGTTGTTGGTTCGCAGCAGAAAAGGGGGGTGTCAGTTGTCACGGCGGTGACAGCCGTCGACATATAAATGGTATGCGGAAAAAAGTATGGCAGATCACTTCTACCCACCTATTGTTATAAGAACCGAACAGAATAAATACATTTTTGATTAAGTTATGTAAAAACAATAGTATAAATAAGAGTATTAAATATTTGTACACAATAATTACACTAATAAGTATTTTGTAACATGAACACACATATTATACAAATAAATAAATTTCATTTCAGTAAGGGTAACATTGCAGACTTTCTAGATATCACTTTAAGTGGATGCTAAAATGTGACAATCTTATACTACAACTATATCTAATACTATAACAACTATATAAAAGGAATGTTTAAAAAATACATTTTTATCTTTACTTATAGTAAAACTGTAGTAGAGTTAATTGTGTACATAGAATATTTCAAAAAGGTGCAGGGGACTAAAAATGAGCATCAGAACATATTTCTAGCATTTTTAGAATTTTGTCTGTCTTACTTCCGCGATTTACGCCGAATCTACTAAACCGATCCTAACGAAATATGGCGGGTAGGCACTTCATGTTTCGAGGAAGGTTATCGAACATTTTTATCCCGCTTAATGAACCAATGCGAACGCATGGGAGAGGGGTAAAATTGAAAATATCAATAATGATTCATTAACGTGTAATCCAATTTATTTTTATTGTTTTGTTTTATACTATACTGATACTATAGTGAAACTGAGTTTCAATAGCGCTGTCAAACGAGATGACATTTCAGTATCTTGCTATGTCATGTTGACTTTGATGATTTAAATTCATCGTCTTTTTAATACATTCTTGTATTGTGTGTACAGTTTAACTAACATAATGTAATAAAATATTTCAATAGTTTATTATTATTTGTGTGGCGCCTACAGACTTCATTTTCTGTTGGCCCAAAGGTCGACTGTTCGAGAATGCCAATAGAATGCCTATATCGCCTTTTGAACAAACAAATTTAGTTTGGTGTACAATAAAGATAAATTATTAAATAAATTCATAGAGTAAATAAATGATTGAATTAGATTCTTTAGTGTTACTTTTTTACTATAAGTGTAAAAATATTGTATATTTTTAAACTTAAGTAATTGATAAGATAAACTTATGTAGCCATTTTAAAAATAGCTGAAATAAATATCAAGCTCTCCATCTCCTAGCATAAAAATATACTGTACCATCGCACCGCTGGGACGGAATGACAAAAACACTTCGCATTTATCATATTAATATGGATGGATGTAATTGAGGTTCCAATAGCAGTGACCGTATTTAATTATAGGGCGCTATTAAGAGGCTAAATTCAATTACCGCGCGACTCCATGTTAACGCTTTAATGATTCAAATTTACCTGTTGTTAATTCATTAAAAATAATTAGATAAAATATTGCAGCGGATTCTTAAATTTTACGACATGTCTACTACACATAAGGCGATTAACATACGGCACAGCTCATTGCCGTGGTAGACGGTAAAACAGATCTTAAGTTGCATTGGCCTCTTTTAAATACATTGATACCTAAGATATGAAATCTACTCGACAGTGCGGTCGAACGGTGCACCCACTACAACCAAAACGCGCATAGTCCGCGCGGAGAGGCGGTGCACATCACCCGGGGCACGGTTTAACCGCGCGAATCATCATAATTATCATCACTTTGAGTTCTGTTTCGTATAAATGAATGAAGACAATATCTTGTTATGTTTTTCTTTCTACTCCAGGAAAGTCAGATTGTGCTACGACATTAGAGTCCAGTTTTGCCAGTGACCTTGACCAAACTGGCCACAACCGCGTTAAATCTTTTCTCACGGACAGGCGCGTTAACCGTCTTATCGCGCGTAGTACCGACCGCTACGAAATCCGCATTTTCGCCTCCGCCTGACGACGCAGTGGTGAGCGGTGCCGTGTGTTTATTGCCTAAAAGTTCCGTGTTCCATCATTGTAACCCACATTTTTGATTCCGTAATTGATTTCACATAATAAATGTGCCCCTTCCTAAGCCCTCCTTAGGCTTAGGAAGTAAAGAGAAATATCTAATAACCTAATTCGGGCCGATTTCACCCTAAGCCACAAACTTTTGCTTCTTCAAAGTTGTGCTAGTACACCCTTTCTTGTTTAATGTTCTTGTTCACAAATTAGCACAAATAGTATTGACACACAAAATGTTAACGTGAAAAGTTCAGACATAGGACACAAACGACGTGTACGTTCGTTGTTGGTTCGCGGCAGAAGAGAGGGATGTCACGACGGTGACATAGCCGTCGGCATATAAATGGTATGCGGAAAAAAGTTTGGCAGATCATTCTATCCTCCAACTTTGATAAAAACCGAACAAAACATAAAATAAAATACATTTTTGGTCAATTTATCTAAAAACTATAAAATAAATAAGATTATTCAATATTTGAATGTATGTGATAGAATATGTTGGTACTCATAAGCATTTTGTAACAACTTTCTAACACACATATTCTGAAAAAAATTAATTTCAATTCGAGTAACATTTTTTTTATGATATTGAAAGGCAAACAAGCAGACGGATTTCCTGATGGTAAGAAATTTACGCCGCCAAGAGACATCAAAGGTGGTAATTTTGCGTTGGCAACCTGAGGCCTGGATCTTAAGCCTAGAGTAAAAGTAAGTTTACCGGCTACCTTACCCTCCAAACCGAAATACGCCAACGGCAAGCATTGACGTTACGGCGGTAGGAATATGTAAGGTAAGGACATTGCAGACTTTCTGGATTTCACTTTCAGTGAATCCTAATATAATACTATCTTGGTATTTACCTACTATAACAGCTATATTAAATATTTTTTAAAAAATATATTTACTATACTTATAGTAAAACTATAGTGTCGTTAATTGTGTATATTGAAGAAGTAAAAAAGGTGCAGCCGACTGAAAAGGAGCATCCGAACATATTTCTAGCATTTTTAGGTTTTTGTGTGTCTTACTGTATGTTACCGACCGCGATTCACGAAGAATTTACTGAACCGATCCTAACTAAATCTGGTGGGTAGGCATTTTATGTTTCGAAAAAGGTTATCGGATATTTTTTATCCTGCTTAATGAAGTGCTCCCCTTGGGTGAGGGTACAAATTAAAATATAAATTAGGCTATAATTCATTAATGTGTAATCCGATTTTTTTGTTTTATACCACGTGCCTTACAGTTGTAAATAATATTAAAATACTATTCTGTAATAAAATAAAGGACAGTATAAATTAACAAAATAACTTGAATGCTGGAATGTATAGAAACATATAAATGTACAGATAATTTTACATATATATACATACCTTCTAGTTAAATTCCCCTGCAGGGTGGGCAGAGTTCACCGGGTTGATCAGTAAGTGATTTTTTTTATTTTAATTGAAAAATGCTATCAAATGAGGCCAAATTTAATTATTGCATGACGTCATGTTGACCTTTTGAAAATTTGAATTTATCCTATTGTTACATAATTAAAAAAAATGACTGCAGCGGACTCTTCAAATATACTATATTACTACTATAGTTTAAAAAAGAGTACTATAGTATATACTATGTATATAAAAGAGATAAAGGTACATTATGCAATCACAGTTTTTGTCTACGAAATACATTTTACATAATAAATTATGTTAAATTGAGTTTTAATAGCTTTGACCTTTATTTAATTAAAAATGGCTCTGTCAAGCTAGTTGAAATATTTGTATTTCGCTATTCTTTGTGCCTTTGATGGTTTAAATTCATCCTCTTTTTAATTTATTCTTCTAAAATATATACAGTTTAACTAAAAAAATACCGGATTAGGTTTAAAGAAATTTATTCTCATAAGAACACAAGGTCCACTTACAATGAGATACAATCAATTTTGTAACAGTACATAACAATACTCCATTCCACCTCCGGAACGCTCAATCCAAACATTTGCAATCAATCTTTTATCATCCTTATTATATTATTATTATTTTTTCTTTTAATTAATTGATTTTAGCATAAATAATTAAGTTTTATATAAGTAAAAAAATTGTAAATTTAATTTAATAGTTAATTAATTAGTGGAGGCAATTGACATGTTTTTTAATATTTTCTAAAATGGTACTTTTTTCACCATTTAGTGGTGAAATAATCTATAGTGGGCAACTCTTTTGTATAACGTATCAAAGTTTTTTGTATCTACCCATTATAATGAATTTATAGTTAAACATCAAAAATAATATTGTTGAGTAGTTTAAGTTTTAGCCCTGATGATGCTGTATAAGCGAAACCGGTAGGCTACTAATTACAAAGTAATAAATTATAAGTGATAAGTAAAACAGTACAAGTGTTTCTTTCTTTAAAAATATGAAGAATTGTAAATGTTATCGACATTTTCAGAAACTTAAATAACTAGTTAAACTTATGTAGTTTTCACAGAAAAGACATTTTAAAAGTAGCTGAAATCACTATCCAGATTTGTAATGATCTCCACACGTAAAAATATATTGCATCACAACACCGCGCGCTAAGACGTGAAATATTGAAGCGGGCTCTTAAAATTTACCATATGACTACTACACATAAGGCGATTAACATACGCACCGCCGCGGTAGGCAGTGAAGCGTATCTGAAGTTGCATTGGTCTCATATAAATCCGTTGATACCTAAGACACGAAATCTGCCCGACGCGACAACGCTGTCGACCGGTGCACCCACTACAATCGCACCTCAGCACTGTAGTCCATGCTGAGAGGCGGTGCATATCACAACGGGCACGGTATAACCGCGCGAATTATCGTAGGTATTATAACATAATACTATAAATTTCTCATTTAGAGTTTTGCTTCGTAGAAATGAATAAACACAATATCTTTTTATGTTTTTCTTTCTACTCCATAAAAGCCACATAGTTGCTACTATTTCAGTGTCCATTTTTGTCAGTGACCTTGATCAAACTGGTCACAACCCTGTTAAATCCGTTCGCGTGGACAGGCGCGTTTACCGTCTAGTCGAGCGTAGCACCGCTACGAAATCTGCTTTTTCGCCTACGCCCAACGACGCGGCAGTGAGTGGTATCGTGTCTTATTCGCCTAAAAGTTCCAGGTCCCATCATTGTAACCCACACTTTTTTGTTTACGTAATTGATTTTACATAATAAATGTAAATTGGATTTTCAATAGCACTGACGGTATTTAATTATAGGGCGCTGTTAAAAAAAAGGTTGAATTCAATTACCGCGCGACTCCATGTTGGGGGTTTGGTGATTCGCATTCATCCTGTTATAAATTCCTAAACTTTTAATGATTTTTATTTTTATGTTCTTATTGCAGAGGCATAGAAATGTAGACTTATGTTTATGATACATGCCTGTCTTTTTTAGCAATCAATCAATAAATAATAGTATATTGAAATAGTATAAATCAATATCAATGAACGTGCAATCAATAAATAATAAAAACCCAGATTTCGGAAAGGAAGTAATAATGTTATGAACACAAATATACTTTCTCTATTTGTAATCAATTTGAATTTAATAATTAAATAATTAAACATTGTCAATAATGCGTCTATATGTTTTGTTTGTATGTTAATTACCCCATTACTAGGCAAATAAATAATTTTAGTACCTTTTGTTTTCAGAGGTGGTATCACCGAAGCCTAAGAAATCATGAAGCGATTTTTACTTTTTACTGTAATTTGTGCGATCACACAGCCGTCGCGGTTGAAATTATCGCCTGCAAACTTATACGACTTTACAGGCGCCGGAGCCTCAAGCAACCGCGGTCGCTGCGGGTGTAAAACGCGTCGTGAAATTAGCTCTTACTTTTTGCATATAAAAAATCTACATTCGCTACATCCGGGGGTGCAGGTCAAAACCGTTCCGTAAGTTCTTAGGCTTAGGTTGATTATAGTAATAGTTTTGAATGTAGACGACGCGACGTTGTAACGGAATCGAAATCGGCTTTGTGTAATATTGCTATTAACAATGCTGAGTCAAACTGTCGTCAACTGCCCGGCCTAGTTTCGCAGAGATGGACAAATTTCTATTTTTTTTCCTAAAAATAACGTAGCTTAATTCAGGGGAAGTTTTAGATTTTAATAGTAAAATATTTTTTTAAATCAGTCAAATAGATTTGGAGTCTATTAAATAAAAACAAACAATCAGATCTTTTCAAAAGAATTTTGTAAAAAATTTTTTTAGAGTAGATGACATAGTGACAACAGCGCCACTTGCTGGTTCAAATCGTATTTTATAATCATCCAAGAAACTATATAATACTCTTGACCTCACTTGTTGAATGAATAGAAAATATGTATTCTCAATTTTCTAATAAAAATAACGTTGTCTGGTATTGGAAACGTACCCGATTGGCGATAGGCAAGCCACCATACAATACTTTGCCTCTTCTTTCTTCGGTGATATGGGCGTGAAAATACTTGCGAAAGGATAAATCTTACCACCCATTGTCTTATTTCTCATTTTACATAGGAATTAATCGTTTGCCCGCGTTAAAAGCAGCCTATGTTCATCAATAGTATACTGTATAGATCATAACATTCAACCCTCAACGGAAAAAGATGGGTGTTAAAAGTTTGACGCGTCTGTGTGTTGGCGTCTCTGGTATCGGAAGGACCGACTTCAATGGGCAATTTTGTTTGAAAGCTGATGTGATCGAAATAGTTCTTAGCTGACTTATGGACAAAGAGTTAGATTGTATTGTAAATTATACCTGTATTTAATTAGTTTAGTAATTCGACGTAAACGTTTGTAGTTCCAAATAAAGAAAACAAAAACAAATAATGAAAATTCCTTTTTGTCGCAATACATAGTAATGGAATACTACCATGATGAAGATGGAAAGTGAAATAGACTATAAGCTACATGTGACCAATAGCTTAAAGGGCAAGGCTAAGGCGTACCAAGGGTTGCCACACAAAATAAAACTGTTCATAACTACCTAACTATTATTTATAATTGTTAATTTAATTAAGCAAAACCTAAATTTTAATGTCATTTCATTAAAAAAAATATTTTTAAATGTTAACCGCAGCTTTAAACGCTTATTAAAATTTCTTTAGCCTTCAGCGGAAACTCGTTCGAGATATTCTCTTCCCTTTTTACTCCATGGTGCGGTGGAACTTTCAATATTTTTTTCAAAAATAGATTTTTTTGCAGAATAGACCATCTGCCTTCCTCGTAAAAGGCGAGCATAGGCTAACCGTCACTAACGCCGTAACATCCTACTAGGTGGTAGAGTTTCGCAGCGACTCGCCCGGATCGGTACCACCGCTTTATCTATTCATGCCGCCATAACATCAATGCTTGCTATTGAAGTGTTCCGGTTCGGAGTTCCGGTAAACTTACTTATTACTCGAGGCCTAACATCCCGGCCTCAGGTTGGCAACGCACCATTATCACCTTAGGTGTCTCTAGGCGGAATCATCAAGAAATCCGTCTGCTTGTTTGCCTTCCAATATCATAAAAAATAATAATAATACTGATTATTTTATCCATCTATTTCTATCTAGAGGTATAACCAAATTTCAGGTCTGTTCATTATGTAGTTTGAGCTATGCGTTAATTTATGAGTATGTCAGTTTATCTATACTTATTATAGGTTCAGGTGTTGGACTTAACTGCATGAGGTCCCGGGCTCGAATCCCGGGTCGGACAACAAAAAGAAAATTGGGTTTTTCCAATTTTGTAAAAAAAAATGTTGCTCGGGATAGGATATGTGCCCGGTTGGCGATAGCCTTGCCACCTATCACATTGTGGGACTTGTCGTGGATGTATCTTCGGCTAGTCGTGGATGCCCTGGTTGTGACTCTGCCTACCTCTTCGGGGATATAGGCGTGAAGATACTTTTTTATAAATCTGTAAAAGCGTGATTCTGTACATACATTTCTAATACATCTGCAGAGAGCGCCAGCAGTTCTAACGATAATATTTTCTCATTTATTAAAAAACGAGTTCTCATACTTAACTCAAAGGGCTTTTTAAGGTATCCATATTTTTTATATTATTTTGTAAACATGTCTTCAATACACACTAAAGTAATTAGTTCTTTCGAGAGAAAGGAATGTCAAAACTGTAATTGTTGTCAAGTTTACGATTATTTTATATCGAGTCTAATTTGTTTAAAAGTATTTCGGTTTCTTAACAAACCTAAATACTTTTGTGAGCTATGAGTATTAGTGGACTAAAAAAATCTTGTTAATTATTGGTTTTCCAAGATCTAGATTTAGATATTTGTGAGGGCGATTCTATAAAAGCTAACCCCCTTACTAATAAAACTTACGCGCCCGTTGATCTGGTGTATAACTTCATTTTTTGTTAGCAAAAGTGAAGTTACGCACCAGCGGGGCTATTCAGTATCGTTATGATAATCACTGGATAAAGTGTACATCAACTTGCTGCCAAATGATGAGTTTTGTATTTGCTGTCTCCATTTTACTTTTGTTGGTCACGGAAGATAGCAAATATAAAACACGCCATTTGACAGCTATTTGATGTACACTTTACTCAGTGACTATCACTAAAAAGATACGGAATCAGCCCCCAGATCAACGGGTGTGTAAGTTTTATTATTAAGGGAATCAATCTTTTAGACTTCTCGTTTCGTTTTTGAATACCTATCCTATCCTATCCTTTGAGCAGTTTTAGGGCATAAAAACAAAATTAATAACTTCAAATCTCATATTTTTTTTGTAAATATTGAAAACAATGTGTCCGTGAAGATTTGACTTCAAGGAAAAGCGTTATTTGATTAGGATATTTTGAACATTGCCTGTTGGTTCCAGGATAAACTTTGAATAGGAAGTTTTCCACGTAAGTTACCATTTTAGAAAATGCAAAAAAATGCTCTTAATAACATTTTTTTTATACCATAGGAGGCAAGTGAACTAGTGGGTCACCTGGTGGACAGTGATCACCGCCGCCCACGGACATCGGCAACACCAGGAGTATCACAGATGCGTTGACGACCTTTAAGGAATGAGTACGCTCTTTTCTTGAAGGTCCCTAAGTCATAATTGTTTGGGAATACCGCCCTCGGTAACTGATTCCACGAAAGTGTGGTGCGAGGTGAAAAATGTCTTCGGAATCGCACAGTTGTAGAACGCCACTCATCAAGATTATGGGCATGATACTTTAAACTCATATATCCTTTAAATTTATTTGTTGTAAGTAAATTTATTATTTCTAAATACTCAGTCATTTTGGTAGTGAAGTGATGAGAACTGAAATAATTTTCCACTACCCGCCAGAGTTGACAACCCTGCATTACCCCGTGTAGGGTTTATTATGGATGACTATGTCAGAGGGTGTTTCTTTGGACATTTGTAAAACTGTTGCCGACTATGCTAACAATAAATTACTTATATGTAGGTAACCCAACTTACCATTGCTGTCTTATTATTTACTAAGCTTTGCCCTTTAGGTAGCTAACTCCTGTTGTAAGGGATAGAATGTACCTCATATCCTTCTTCCGGTTTTAAGCTACCTTTCCATCAATTTTCAGCCTAATCGGTTTCACTATCACGACTTCGATTAATCTTTCATATTTTTTTGTTTTTATTGTTTTAAGGTGTATTCTGCTATTTGGGGCGAAGATAATACCAACGAATCAAAAAATCTCAAGTTGTAAGTTTTGTAACAAATCCGTCTTTCTTTTATATAAATATGGGCTAGAGAGTTATTTGCAAAGCAACGATTATTTGTTTTCTCTTCAAATTACATACTAATTTTTATGCCCATATCAACGCTAATACTGTCAGTGAACATTAAAATTTTATTTTTTCTTATTTCTCTTAAATCAATTTTTTTTTCTTAATGTGTCAGATAGTAAATAATTTTGCTTTAAGTTCTTACTAGACAAACAGTTATATGACTGTTTGTTCGTTAAAGATAGTATTTGTTTTTTATTAGATGACAACTTATTAAAAAGCTCGTTACTTGCCAAAATGTGATCCTGATTTTATTTATTTGAATTTGTTTTTGTATTATTTCTTTTTAGTTAGTTAGTCTATACTAATATTAAAAAGAAGAAATGTTTGATTTTTTATTTATTTTTGTTTAAAATAAATAGGCTCCGAAACTACTAGACCAGTTTTAAAAATTCTTCCACCCTTAGAATGTTACATTATCCTTGAGTGACATAGGCTTTGTTTCATAAAAATCGGTGCAGTAAAAGACAAGTTACACAGGCGAAGCTGTTTGAAACTGCTAGTTGGAAATACTTTTAAGTCGTATGTTTATTCGCTATCTTGTCACATAAAACAAATAGTCTTTGTTATTGTGTGAGTAACAAGCGAATCGATGTTTGATTTTTACGAACTTTTACAACACGGGATAAAAGTGAAGCAGTCCAAGAGTATTTTTACATCATAACTTACTAGCTGTCCCGGTGAACTTCTTATCATAGCTCCCATGTTACATATTTTTTTTAATGTTTTTCTAGTTACTTTGCTATTCAGAGTTAAGATGAATCCTTGCAAACCCAACGTACCACCTTTCTTGGGTCATAAATGGTATAACTAACATTTTTGATGGATTGAAACAACGAGCAAGCTCACGACTCCCATATCGCTTAAGGGTGACTGTGGCCTATAGATACTATAGATGTTCTAGGTGTGTAGCTGATATAAAGCCGGGGAAGTTAGATCTTTTTTATGTGAGAGGTCAGCGGACAATCACACGGCTCTCCTGATGGTAAGAGACAACTGTGGCCTACAGACGCCATTGATGTTACAGATGCATCGTTGTCTTGTGGACGAGATGCTAGGGCTACCCTACTTCCCTGTTGGAACATGACAGACTCATCATGGCAGCAGGAATAGGTGGAGCAGAGGATCCCTGCCCGCGTTGGTTACTGCAGATCCTACCTATTCCTGCTGCAACAACCAGTATACTTTCACAATAAACTTGCTGATAGTTTTACTAGTGGTATGATACCACTAGTAAAACTATAACAGGCCTATCTACCTTAGTAAGTTTCTGCACAGTCCTCCAACCAGCCTTTTTACTAATGATCCATTAAAACTATGATATCCTCGTAAGAGCTTATATGCAGGGGGCAGATGGTCTATTTTACACATAGGAACAAGACTCGCAGGGGGAAAATATAATGTAGGTACGTGGAATGTACGAGTCTGCCAGCTATACACTATTTACGACTTTGTTTATATATGTCACAGAACATGTATAAAGTCGGAAATTATACACATCACCTAGGAAATGTAAACAATCGTCGGGAATTATACATAATACCTAGGAAATGTAAACAATTGTTAAACAGTAAAAACAACTCTATTAAATACGAAAATAAAAAAAACGAGACTTTCAGGCGAATTAACTCCAGGTTCAAGTTTTTCATATAACAACCTAGTACAAAATTGTCTTTTATTATTTAATTTCGAGTTATCTATTTATTTTGGCTTAGTATATACTATTATTATTATTATTAACTCTTTTCATACCAAATTTTACAAATATGTTAGAAAATTCATAATTCTTATACGAAACTTATGAATTATGAATTTTCTAACATATTTTGTACTTGGTTTTTTGGGAAAAAAATATTCTGAACCTTCTGGCCATAGAGTTAAGTCGCCCTAGCCCTTTTCTGTATTGTGCCGATGTTCTGTGTTCCATGAATTTGCTGCTACTGTTTTAGGAATTGTTCACATTTCCTGGGAATTTTATACAATTTCTAATTTCACTTTTCCGGTATCGGTTATATGAAACATTTTAAACGTTAACATTAACACATTGTAGTTGTAACATGAGAATTGTATACAACTCCTAATTCTCACACACTTCCTGCAACATAACATTTTAGTTTAAGTGAAAACATCTTGGTGCAGTATACAGAACAGATTGAATTTAAATATTCAATTCGTTGGAACCGGTAAACTTCCGGTTTTTAATTAAAAGCCGGTAACTTTATGCCGACGTGTTGTTCAGTTGCAGTGATACATTTTTAAATAATCGTTTCAGGGTTCCGTATCCAAATGGCAAAAATTGAACGCTTAAAGACTCCAAATTTCCGCCCGTCCATTGCTCTATATGTTTTCAAAGACATTTTTCCCGAAAATGACTTCATAATTGAAATTTGGCAGGTTCCTTTTACTGGAAAATGAAACTAAAAAAAACATTGTAATTATAATTGAAGGACAATTGAAAGGAGATCGAACTTTTTTGTATGAAGCCTGGCTTAGTGGCCGGCTGCCATTTTGTGTTTTTTTCAAATTAGCGGCACACGATAATTCTTACAAATATTAATAGCGGACACTTGTACACACAAAAAAGTGTTGTCATCAACATATCCTAAGGCGTCAAGTTAGAGTTATTTCCAAAACAAAACGATAACAAGAATTTGGCCCAAATCAACAAAATATATTTAAAGAAGTACTTTTGTAACCATGATAGTCTTAGTTCATTACATTTTTGCCATTTATTTAAATATTCGGTGAATAAAATTGGTTAACGATTTTGAATTACGAGATTGCTACTGAACATTGATTGTATACATTTATTTTCTATTTATATAATAAAAATACGTAAATAGCATACATGATTTATTCGTCAACAAGATTACCTTTCACCATTGTCTTACTTGAAGTTTAGTGATGATGAAATCTAAGATAGAGGCGGGCTAACTTGAAAGGGGATAGTGCGATTACGCCCCCTGACTGTTTCTAAACGACCTCGTAACGAAACACTAAATCGCTTGACGGTACGTCTTTGTCGTTAGAGTGGTATCTAGCCACGGCCAACTATGTTGTGCTAAGAGGCGTTCAATTCAATACGTTGTTTCGAGGTAATTGAAGTACTCATCAACGATCTTTTATTGTAAATAACTCAGTGACGTGACGCTTTCGGATATGTTGACCTTTATACGTTTTTGTTTGTACAAGTGTCCTCTATCCATATTTCTTGGAATTATCGTTCGCCGCCATTTTGAAAAAACATAAAATGGCGGTGGTTGACTAAGCTACAAATGTTGAAACCCCTTTCTAAATTTGGCACTATATATCCATCCGTATATCACAGCCACTTTATTTCCCACACTATTAGGACTACACAGTTGAAACTTTTTAGGTAGATTAATTCTATAAACCATTTTATGTACAAAAATAAAAATAACATTAAAATAAAAAAAAATCAACAACACCCAATACAACCTACATGCAATGTTACTAAGAATTTCATTTCGATCACGTAAGCATGTAAATCGGGTCACCCATTTGAAAGTTATGATGTCATAGAGCACACACACACACACACACACACACGCACATACACATATACACACACATACACACACACACAAACATACACACACACACACACACATACACATACACACACACACACACAGACACACGCGCACGTCCACATGAGTATACGCTCAACTTCACAGGCAAATCTGACTCACAATTAGAGACATTATATTTTGTATCTCTAGCAGCACAATTGAAGCTGGGACCTCAAGAAGTCAAATTAATTGGACCGATAGACCACAGATGAGAAGAAATAGAAATAAATATTAATAGTAAAGAAAAGACAACGTCTGTCGGCTCAGCTAGTATATACATATATAAATAAATAAATCTCCATTTCGCGTAATCATCTCATCATGCCTGACGGATGCAACAATATTGCGTTTCCTTTTTTTGTTGTGTTAGTAATTTTCAGGAGAAGGTTCTTATGAAAAAAAAACGAGAAAATTGCAGAGAAAATGGGAACACAATGCGTTAAGCTATACAAACTGTTAGTAACTGTTAATGTCAAGCAATATGATGTTAGGCATGTCAGCTAGTTACAAATAAAAATACTTTGTAATTGGGCTATGTATATAATGTTCTCTCATTGCCACTGTATCCTAATAGTAGTAATAAGATCAACAGAACAGGTTCCACGAATGTCCCTAAAATTGTTCCATAATGCGATTATCTGGGTCTAGCTATTAGCTCTACCATTACACAGCTATTATCTTTAATACATATTATGGCCTCAGCCCGTTCCTTTAGTGTCATCGTAAATATGCCTTTACAGGATATTGCATGCACAGTCTTATATTGACGACTCATTCTTATTAGATTGTGCACCCGATCAATGTTACTAGTTTCTGCTATTGTGTCCAAACATTATAATGGAATATTATGTTTCTTCCAAATGTCTTAAAATTGGAGCGATCGTCAATTTGTCGCATAGAGATTTCACACTCTTTCTCGCACCTGTGGTATAGCGGCCAACAATTAGACTTGATTTCATGAAGTCCCAGGTTTGATCCCCGGGTCGGGCAAACAAAAAAAAGTGTTTTTCAAAATTTTGTAATAGATCAACGTTGCACGGCATTGGATCTGCTCCCGGTTGGCGATAGACTTGCTTTAGACTTAGTGTTAGGTATCTGTGCAAACAGCATATACAATTATCCACATACCTATAAATATAATTTATTATACATGACGAAGGAGGAACCTCCGTAGTGTTTTTAAAAAGTGTGACGTCAGCAATGCTGACGCCACAATTGTTGTTTCCATGATGACTCATTTTGAGTCTTCTTAAAAAGACTTCGTAAGCACTTTTGAACTTTGTTTATTTAACGGGCAGCATAACGACGTCCCAGATAGGTCCGTACTGTGCGGCGATCGGCGTGTGAATCGTGAATGCCTTATCGCCTACAGTGCGGCCGTATTTATAGGGCTCGGTGCACGTGCACGTATTTACAAATCGTTAGGCTAAGTATTGAAATAACAATGATAACCTTAATTTAACATCGCAATAAACTCAAAGTAATCAACTGATGGTTTATAAACAAATTTTCTGGACATCATCAAATTATTTAACTTAATTATTCTAGTTTTTCAGATGAACTAATGTGGGTGCGCCGACATATGTATGTAAATACATACAAATATTAAAGTAATAAGAGTACGTAATGATGCATTTTGTGAAATACAGCAATTTTTATATTTAAACGTATGCATAAAAAATATTTAAGCGAAGATATGCAAAACTGAAAGGAATTATTATTTTAAGCAAAATATTTCGTAGTATTGCAATTTCGCGAAAAATAAACGAGGTTCATCAATCCCACTGGTTGAGTTGATGACTGATTTTATGAAAGGATCAGTTTACTTATCGATTGTTAAAGAATGGCATCTCTATAATACATTATGTTTGGCATTGATAAAGATATCAACCAACTGACTCGCTTCTACAGCCGTTCATTTTACAATTAACTGACAGGGTTTTACCTAACAGCTCTGTATTCTCTTACCCAATGAATAATTACTGTTAGTGGAAACCGTTAAGCATCAATTTAAATTAAATTTAGGAGAATAATTATATAAATAAACTAGGTTTTCTTGTCGACCGGGCTACTACGCAGGGCTAAAGTTATTTTGCCAGCACGTTAGCCTCAAAAAAATTTAGGTGCTACCGTTTCGTTATGTCGACCAAATTTTTATAAGGTCTAGTATTCCAAGATGTACGAATTTTCCAAGAAAATCGAACATCTATTCGATAACACTAGCACCGTGACTCTATCACGACGTTATTTTAGAGAACAAATAGTCAGTCATCGTACGTGGTAGTTTGAATTTACATAGTATGTGTTATTTTACATAGTATATTAGTACATAATATAACACAAAGTCGCTTTCTCTGACCCTTTTTATAATTAAATCCCTAAAACTACGCAACAGATTTTGATACGGTTTTTTTAAATAAACAAAGTGATAGAAGAGGAAGGTTAATTTTATACCGGTGCGAAGCCGGACCGATGGCCGATTTCGATGTGATTTTTTTGTTTGAAAACTGACGTAATCGAGATGGTTCTTAGTTACGTTACATTTAGGTTTTGTTGACTGGTTACAACTCTACCTACTTCTTCGGGGTTATAGGCGTAAAGATACTTTTACTGTTTTCGTTGTACAATTTATATACAAAGACAAACAAAGTCTAACTGGTATCAATTTGCTCTACCTTCCAAACCAGGACTATAGGCAGCACTGGCATAGTGGCGACAACGGTACCTACTCAAACGACTCCTTGTAGCTTTACTAATAGTTATAATCACAGTAGGCATGTTGATTTAAAATCGATTATTTAGAGTAATATAATCTATTTTTCAAATCGATTTTGAACCCTGACTCGATTCATAAACCTCCCGAATCGGACCGATCCATTCAAAGAACTAGCAAGTAGCGATAGTATTCCTCAATTGGCTGCGGTATTTTTTTTTTTGCTGTTGTCGGACGCAAAAGCAACTGGTAGTACTTGGTCGATAATTTGAACGCATCAAAGAGTAAATATTTATGAACGCTTCCGAAGGTGGCGTTACTTGCGTTAAAAAAACTTTTCTATCCGGCTGTCAAATCTAACCTATCTATTCTTGTGAGTGAGTTTATTTTTCAAAAATATACTGTGATACATGGTATCACTTTGTAAAAAAGGGATCAAGTGACGTATGCAAGTATTGTCATATCGAAGTTAAAACATGCGGAACAGACTAAATATATACAAGTTTCACATTCTGCATTCGTATTGTTTATGATGTTTTTTAGTCCCAGAAAATAAATACAATATACATGTATTCGTGTACATTTTAGCGTTTAACAGTCAATTAAACATTATTATTTTGCTTTTTGAATGCCAAAATGATAAAAACAAAAATTATTAGCTTAAAAAAAATATTTAATTAAAGACGAAGAACATTTCGTGGTGACGTAATCAACCGGATACACATAGCGACACATTTAAACGTAACTCGATCCTCGTACACGATTCGTATTTGCTCAGGAGTACCAATTTAAATCGAGTTCGGATCAGAATCGAATACCAATCAGAAACAATATCGAGATCAGATCAATTTCGGGAGTAAGCCCACTGGGTTCGATTCCTACCTCTACCTATTCTTTCGAAGGAATATAGGCGTGATATTATGTTTATTAATTTGATAATACTTTTATTTAATTACTTGTATTTGCAGTAAATGGTCATCAATAATGTCCTGTATCTTTATTAGGCAATTAGTCATGTTTGAAATTGGCTCGATTAATTGAAAATCGATCTTTTAATGCTCGATAAAAACAAGAATCGATTTTAGTATGTCCGATTTGAATCGAATCGGAGATCGATATTTTTTTAAAATGAATCGGCATGTCTAGATCACAGCCTTGGTGTCCGTCTGCAAGTATTCTTCAAAGTAGCTCATACCCAATATTGGTTAAATATTCACCAAAGGCTCAATTTTGTAACTATTTTTTATTATATTCGAAATGTTTTAGAACCATATTGCTTCCAAAATGCAAATCAGGAACTTTATTACAGGGACTCACGAAGCTGTCGGCCAAACCGCTTATTTTGCATATATTTTCTAAGTAAAGAACAACTTTCATGAAATTATATTAGTTACTCGCAGAAACAAAGAAGACGTTTAAAAACATACAGACTAAAAATGGCTAGGAAAAAACTGCTTTCTGAAATGAAAAAATTAAAGCACAATAAGTAAAAAAACATTAGGATCCTAATATAATTTATATGAATATGTCTAATGGAAAAAGACTCAACACATTTATTTATATTACATACGCATATTTCAATGATCTCCTGCTTTTTGTTTTTCTTGTCCGTAGGAAAAGGCATTTTAGGTATTGATTTTACATTTTATTCGGCATATTTTAAGCGGCTACCAAAAAATAAGAATATTCTCTAAATTTTTGTTTAAACTAATTCGGATGATGTTATTTTAATATGAAATAGTTATTTGTTTTTTTTTAAATAAATGTGAGTCCAATATACCAATAAAATAATAAATACAAGAGTTTCATTTTAAGAATAATAAGGTGTTACATTTTCGTGTGTTTTCAAGTTATAAGAATGGAAGTGACAGAAAAGATTAATCCACCTCTTTAACATTTCCTTGGCATTTAATAAAATACTATATCGATTAAGCTATCACTTTACTTTATTTGAAGTTAAAGGCTTAAAGAAATACATTTTTAAAAACGAATTTAAAGTTACTTAATTTGTTCTTTTATAGAACATTTGCTGCGGATCACAATTTAGCTTGTGAACGTTATTCGAACATACAATTTATAAATAAGGAATGAGATTTAATATTTTGAAACAAACAATAAAATGATTCCATAACATTGTTGAAAGAACAAATAAATGTATCGAATTCCTAATTATTACGTACTTT
This sequence comes from Calephelis virginiensis, assembly GCA_002245475.1. Lineage (NCBI taxonomy): Eukaryota > Metazoa > Arthropoda > Insecta > Lepidoptera > Riodinidae > Calephelis > Calephelis virginiensis. Next base: position 118,262 of record NJDC01000960.1, read on the forward strand.
TAAAAACAATAGAGTCGCTTAGATTTCTGCAATCGATTCGTAAAAATATTATGAAAAATTATTGTTTGGGCGTTTGTTAGGAGTTAGTTCTATAAAAAAATACATTTGTACGGTACAGTTGATTTCCTGAGGATGCCTCGGTGTCGAGGCTAAACGTGCGTCTAGTGCGAGTTGGTGTGCTTTGTAGCAAGTTGTGTGGTAAATGTGGTAAGTGTGTGTGTATGATAAGTGGGGTCGCGGTGGTAGCCTTCTCTAGGCTTGTTACATTTAGTGTTACTTGAAGGATTTCCCGCCATAACAATAACACTAGGTCTGCGGGTTTAGAAAGAAAATATTATTCTTCACCTGTTAAGTCTTGGTCTGATGGTGGAACCCCATGAAAGTTAAACATGAAAGTTCGACTTTGTGAACATAAATAATATAATTAAATAAAACCGTTTGCCAGTAATAGTATGTTGGTATAATTAATTATTTAACTGTGAAATTCACTAATACCAATGTAACTATATACATAAGTAAATTGTTTATATATTGTTTTTCCTGGTGTTGGTTGAGGTCTCTTATTTAGAGTAGATAGACCATCTGTCTTTCTGCCTGGCACCTAAGGTAAGCATAGGTTTAATAGGTCCTTAACATTATTTCTCGTGTTTGTCCGGGACTGCTGTATGGAATAGACCATCTGACTCTTTGCTAGGCAGCTCGTAAGAGGCAAGCACAGGTTAATATAGGTCAGCACCAAGAAGACTACCGCCTTACCTTTTCCTGCCGCCATAAAAACTATGTCATGTTCCGGTCTGAAGGGTATGGTAGCCAGCACACTTGCATAATAGGACAGCGTCGCACCTGCAACATCTGTGATGTGTATAGGCTACGGCTGCCTCTTAACCTATCATATAAAAAAAACCTTTTTCCTGTCTAAAAGATAGGGTTGCTCATAGACTAACACAATAGGACTAATATTCCAGCCATAGAAGAGTGACATACCTATAACATGGATGTTGTTTATAGGCCAGGATTGCGTCTCACGATAAGGGACAGCAATATCACCAGATATTTAAGTTTAGCATTTACCTTGTACTTAGGATAAATTAACTACTTACTACTACTACTACTAGGTGGTAGAGTTTGGCAGCGACTCGCCCGGATTGGTACCACCGACTTACCTGTTCCTACTACCATAATGTCATGACGTGTTCCAGTTCGGAGGGTAAGGTAGCCGGTAAACTTACTTTTGCTCACGCCGTAACCATCCCGGCCTCAGGTTGGCAACGCACCATTACCACCTTTGGTGTCTCTAGGCGGCGTGAATTTCTTACCATCAGGAAATCCGTCTGCTTGTTTGCCTTCCTATAACATATATATAAAAAAAATAACGTAAAAAAAATTGATACAAATTTTGAAGAAAGAAAATATTTCACCTTTTTACCAGCGTAAACGGTAACAATGTAATTAAAGTTTTCGCCACATGAATTGAATCCTCAATAGCTGTAATGGTCAGAGCATTTGTCTGCTTGAGGAGAGGGAAAAGGGAGCAGATTCAAACTCTGTCTTTCTTTTTTATGTAAAACATATGGAAACAGTATGAATATCAGCAGATCTGTTGAATTATAACTTAGAAAAAGTAAGTGAAATATCAAAATAATTTCATGGAACATTTAAATGGCTTGTTGATTTTTACGATTCCTATCAGCCCCATGTGACGACTTGGGTCACGAAGACCACGTAGCGTTGACGGGTTAATTAATTAAGGAAATTACTTTGTATTATGATATAACGACCTTCTACACAAGGCGATATTTAATTTTCAGTCCGTGGTGAGGTAAAATTGCCTAATACTGAAATAATAATAAACATGTATATCAGTTTTTTTTTATTTTTAAAATATTTATTGTAATCTAGCCAACCTGGCGAACTGTGTGTCGCTTGAAATTGATAGTTCTTGACATACATACTGACAGTCTGTATAGGAAAAAATAAAATATTCCCATATTCCTACCAATTTTATCCAGTTTTTTTTTCATAAGAACCCTCTACTGACAATATCTAATGTACAAAAAAATAATAAAAAAATTTCAGATGGTCTATTCTGCAAAGGAACCCGGATGAACACGATGGAAAATAAAACACATAGCGACTTTTACAGGGAAAAATTATAGATTAATAATGAGATTGAGTAATCAAAATTTGTTGGGTACAAGAGTATTTTGCGAACCGCCTTACTATTTTCATAGCTAAAAATATAGTTCCGCATTTATAATATTAGTAGATGTAATATTAGTATATTAGTAGATTTATAATATTAGTCGATACTTTATAATATTAGTGTGAGATGTATTAAACTACTTGTAGATTTTTATGATTTCTATCGGGACTTGGATCGCGAGACCTCAGAATCTTTGACGGCTTAATAAAGGAAATCACATAATGATAAAATCTAATATATATAAATCTCGTGTCACAATGTTTGTCCTCAATGGAATCCTAAATCACTTAACCGATTATAATAAAATTCGCACACCATGTGCAGTTCGAAAAAAATGTTGCCTGGGATAAGATGACGGCCCGGTTTGCATATCATGTTGTGAGAATGTGTACCTTCAAGGAAACTTGCTTGATATACTTGTAATATTAAAAATATACAAAAAACACTTGGTGGACTTTTATCCAATTGAAATGTCCGAAATCCGTAATAGAATCATCAAACGAAAACGATACTTTGTTATTTATAATAATATTATCTACTACCCGATGACCTTCGCTGGCATTCCACGATTAAATCGCTCGGGTATTAATCGAGGGTGGTGTCAAGAGTCTCCGATATCGGCGTGTTTGTATGAAAAGGGTGATGGATGTAGTGGAAGCCAGGAATACTACAAGGATCGAGATATTTGCCATTTGACTGCATAACGCGCAACTGAGTGTTGAAGAGTTTGTAATTTCAAACTACTAAACTTACCACCTAAAAAAACATGGGACAATCTGTAAAGCGCATATTTTGTAATATGTACAAAACAAATGTACAAAATTGGATTTCGCATTAATATGTTGTAGCCAAATTTACAGTTTTAGTTTTACCCCTTTCCCAGCGGTGATTAAGTGAGCGGAAGTAAGTATAATTTTCCTCGGAACATAAAAAACCTTCTAGCCAAAAGCCAAACGTTACGATCGCATTAGTAGATTCGGCGTAAATCATGGTTATGTTACGTACAGCCAGATAGCCAGGCAGACAGACAGACAGAAATACAAAAGTTCTAAAAATATATTTTTGGTCATTTGTCCGTTTTTAAATATGGTTTATGTTTAGAAATCAATAATCTACAGTTTTATTACAAGTATTGATAGATTATAGATTATATATTCAAAACAAACACTTCAAAAAGGAAGAATGGAATGAGAATCTTTTGGGACATAAAGTGGGCATAAAAATAATCTGATCCATTCACTAATCAACCAAATACACCCCTCAGCAATAACCTCGTAGATCTCAAGACTGCAAATATTTCGGTACCTTTGGCCTTTTTCTGTGGCCATGATATATTGAAACTACAACCAATAAATTAGTAGTGGTATCTAGTGCGTAACGAAATATTTCTTGTATTTAACTAAATCAAACCTGCGACTTTGCTCACATTTTTTGTTTCTTTGTGTTATACCATAGCAAACAAGTAGGTATAGCTCATGTTTTTATGAGAGATCACTGAATAAGCACACAGGTCTCTTGATCGTAAAAAACAACCGTAGGCTATATCCTATAATCCTATCCTATTAATATTATTAATGTAAATGTTTGTATGTTTGTTTGTTACTCATTTACGCAAAAGCTGCTGAACTGATTTCCATGAAATTTGGCACACATATAGCAGGTAATTTGGATTAAGACATAGAATAGTTTTTGTCGTGAAAAAATGTTCCTGTGGGACCATTAAACATACAGGCAACGCCCCGGGCAACAGCTAGTTTATCATAAAACTTGCAGGCGTCTTGTTTCCAGAATGTTAGGCCGGATTGGTACATGACAGTCATTATAGCGGCAGGAATAGGTAATGCAGTGGATACCCAGCTAAGTAACTGTACAGTACTCTGCCACTATTCAAAATGGTAAAATAGTACTGTCGCCTTTTGACCGTGTAGGTTACCATTTTTTTTTGCTATGGCAATAAATTCGTCACTAAAGCTATTGAAGCTATATTTTATAAGATTGGTAAATTTTGTTAGGTTGAAGATCGCTGCTACAGTTCGCCTAAATTGGTATCTCTGACTTACCTATTCCTACCACCACACTATACCGTCATCCTACCATTGTGTTTCATTCAGACAGGTGGGGTGGCCGTTGGATTACTCTTGGCCTAAAGCTTCGGTCAGAAGATAGCAACACACGTCTTTTGTGTCTATAGGTGATGGATGTCTCTTACCTTAAAAAGAGTTGATTGTTTGTTTGACATCTTATAACATAATAAACGATATATGTACAAACCAGTCTGTTTTAGATTATTAGTAGATAGGCTGATACACAGCTCTCGTAATAGAGAGTTCGAGCGTGTTTGGGACGCAGAATAAATCACAGTAATGTCGATAATGTATATTAATGTCTATTTTTCTACATAATAAGCTCGTAATCTAAATGGCTACCTTCATCCTTACACCTTTTTTACATGGGGAAGCCCTTTACGGTATCCTCTCAGTGTTCTGTAATATTATGTTGTACTCCTATTGTCTAAACTCTAAGAAATATAACTCTTACACCTTCGATTTCTGATTTAGTTTTCGCGGGATCATGGGGCTTATTAGAAAAGTTATCTAGATTTTATTATCATTATTGTCGACTTTGTTAACTTTTTCTATACGAAATTTTGTGATGTCTATACCCTACACCGATACAATTTTATTTTTGTGTGGGAAGTTGATTTAAATAGATCAGATTTGTCATAATAATCTTAAAATTATATTTTTTTTCAACAAACCTCTTACAAAACCCATAAGTTACTAGTCTTTGCAATAAGTAATATAGCTTAAAATCCAGGCACACACGGACTTATCAGACTTATAGCTCCCGTTGTTTTCAGTCGTGGGTTAAAAAAAAGGTATAAAGTTTCAGTGCCTTCCATAACAAGTACGAGGTTTGAAATTAGTATATCAATAATATTATGTTATTAATAATACATCGAAATATTATGAATAGTGATTATTACAAAGAGTCAAGTTAGAAATTAGCGATTCTTATAGTAGAATTTGTGTATAAATCAATTTAGATTTTCTAGTAACTAAATTACGTATTCCATAAATATTAAAACCTATTTGGTAAGTACCCACGCAATGAAGTATTCATTCATTCACTCGCGCCAAAGAATCTAAAAGATCCGTAGGAAATTAATCAAAGTTTCGTGAATTTAGTTACTTTTGTAGCTCATTGTAGGTGAGAAATTAGCGAATTTGTTTATTTTGAACTCGACTGTTACTCGGTTAAAAAATGCAAAACAAGTCATTCATTTTACCAAAAGTTAATTTAAAACTAAAGTATTCTAGTATTCATATCTTTCAACTAAAGATTTTATTCTAAAATGAGTCTTTTATTTGTGACCACTTGATAGGGTTGACAAAGGTATTTAGTGGGTGTTGTTATCTTAAAAGTTTTGGATAAAAGTAGTTTTGGATAAAATTGACTTTCTTATTATTGCACATATTCACTTGTTATATAATAATATATAAAATAAACAAATAAGTGAAAACGTGGACTACGTTTGTTTTTTATTTATATATTATCTTTTTCTTAAGAAAACAACTACCTATATGATTTTAACACAACAAAACTGATTTCAATTTCAATATTATGTCATCTAAATAAACCATTAAAAACTTAATGTATATATTTGGTATAAAATGTGTATAGGATTACATAAATATATCGCCTCTGTGGTCTAGCGGTCCGGGTGTTGGACTTGACTTCATGAGGTCCCGGGTTCGAATCCCGGGTCGGCCAACAAAAAGAAAATTGAATTTTTCCAATTTTCTAATAAAAAAAAAAATGTTGGTCGGGATTGGAAATGTGCCCGGTTGGCGATAGGCTTGCCACCTATCACATTGTGGGACTTAGTGTCTTCGGCTAGTCGTGGGTGCCTTGGTTGTACCTCTGCCTACCTCTTCGGGGATATGGGCGTGAAGATACTTTTTAGGATTACCTATACTCAGGGAGAGTCTTAGACACAAATTATAAAGGAATATGTTGGTCGTAGATTAAAATATTTTAGGTGGTGCAATATCTCGAGGTGCTCTTCCCCTCTTTTTAACAAAAAAGAGCTCTTTCTAATTATAAATCTAAACGACATAATTTGAGCGCGCATAATTGATAGACAATCGGTGGTCAGGAGTTTTTGACGCCCCACACGTGACGGCGCCCAGTGCCGTCACACCCCTCGCAATGTCCTAGGGTCGACGCTGCCTACTCTATTTATTAAAAAAAAACATTGTTAAAATCGGACGACTCTATAGAAAGTTGTCGTGGTCTAACATAATGAAAAAGTGCTGTATATCTTTTTACCGTTTACAATTTTTATAGTAGGTTCTTCTAAAATAGCTGTTCAAATCGTCAAGGCCTCATAGTCTGACCTCTTCACAATGTCACATACGTCTGCTGACGGTTTTTTTTTACCAAAATTAAGCCAGCTGACGTTTGTGTTTATTCAAAATTTCGAACTTCGTTCCGCTCGTTCAGTTTGTATGGGAAAAATTAAAATGTCGTTTTTCCCAGTTTCTTCGCTATTGTAAGGAATAAAATGTACCCCTTCTCCTGGTTCTAAGTTAACTCTCCTTCAATTTTTAGCCTAATCGGTTTAACAATCACGACTTTCATTTTCATTTATATAAACAGACGATTCATCTTTCATAATATATTTTTTTTTGTTTTCATTGTTTTTAAGATGTATTGTGTTATTCGGAACGGAGGCAAATCCAAAGAATCAAAAACCATAAAAATTGGTCGAGCAGATCTCAAGTTATAAGTGTTGTTCAAATACTGTCAATATCTGAAATTGCTGTATATATCTTTCGTATACCGCCTCACTTGGCAATCCCCCAGTAGTAATCTGAGTACCTAACCTTACAAAATACACGTCAAAATGAGGACTTCAGTTTTTTCCTCGTTTGAACATTTTAACACTTTATAGTGGTTTTACGCAGCTGAATATTCAATCAAACAAAATAAGTATTCGGTCATGAATCGAAAAAAAGACGGGTTGCACTCCGGGAACGCCGGCAGAAGAGAAAACTTGAATGCTAACGTTGTGCATTTTTGATATTTTGGAATGGTTAGGGAATAATTTTGCACGAATTGCTTTAATTATCAGTATGAAAGTGCTATCGTTTATGTGGTAGAATAAAATATTCATTTATTGCGCTGTCGTACATAAACATGACAACACGAAAATTCGTGCAAGCGCCCTGCGCCGTCTTATTCGCGCAAGCGCCCTGTGTCGTCTTACGAATTTTCGATCAGGTTACGTGTTCTACCGCGAGTTTAGCAGTTTTTACCCATTCCAAAAAAGTAACCCTGCTAAAGAAGTTTTCACTTCAATAATTTGAATAAATTAACAGATTAATTTAAAAACGTTCTCCGCATTTTCTTCAAATGCCTATTCAAAGCTCTCTAACTGGAACGTGAAAAATAATTTTTCATTTTTCTAGAGCAATACCTAATTAAGAGATCAAATGTGATCAGAATATTTTATTTAATCTAATTTCCAGAGAGCACGTTTAAAATGAACAGCAAAAGGTGTTCCAATGACTTGAGGCAATCCACCGCCTATCAGAAAAACAACTTGTAATTTAATTTCAAAGGCTCTATTCGTTACTTCATTTCGTTGCTGAAAGGTTTTATTGTTTTAGCTGTAACGAGACAAACAAAATTGTTTGTTTTACGAAAAACATCTGGAAAAATGTTTTTCATTGGAAGTATTGTTTGATGTTAGTGTTAGGTATTGAGTTATTTTGGTAAATGGGGTTTAGATATTTTGTGAAAGAATTTAGTTAACGTAGTGGCGACGGGTTAACTCTTCAAATAATTTTATTTCTATTATTAATCGTATATGAAATTTAACTCTTTCAAAATCTTTAGTTTTGAGAATAACATAGAATTTAATCCAAGTGCATATCTTTTTTAGTTTAAAAATTCTTACACGTCGGGGCTAGAATGTGACGATCCCATCGCCAACTGGTGGTATTTCAGTGTAATAGATAACGCTATTGTAGTAGTCCTAAATTGGAGTTATTGGTGTTTAAGTAGCAACGTCTCATCTATTGCTGCGACCTTAGGTACATCGGCTTTTGTGGTCTAGGTCCGGCGTCAGCCTTAACTTCTGGAGGTCCCGGGTTCGATCTTCGGGTCGGGCAACTAAAACTATGTTTTTTCAATTTTCTAATAAAAACAACCTTGCCCGAAATTGGATATGAGCCCGGTTTGCGATAGGCTTTCCACCTATCAAAAATATTAACGTTCTGCACTTCTCCTACACATAAACTATAAGTGTGCCAAATTTTATGCTCCTGCGTCCACGCAATTTTCGTAAAAAGGGGTCCAAAGTTTTGGCATGACGTATTAACATATAGATTTAAATGGACAAGTTTATTTTTAATACGGTTAGTCATTATGGGAATAAATAAAAAGTCATTTGAATCTCATTACTTTTCATGTGGATGTATTTTGTGCTGAACACGTTCTAAAAATTTGAATACCTTTTTTAGAAAATCCATATATATAATACGTAGTTTTAAATCAGATTTCACTTTCACTCAAAATCGTGGCTGAAATGTAACCTGTAACAAATAGATAAATCTATGAATTTTCAGAATATTTTCAAAGGAAAAATTTGGATTTTGAGTTTAACTCATTTTCGGGATAATTTTTCCACAAGAGGCAAAGTTTGCAGGTTGAAATTCTATGTAGGGACGAAATTTTTCTTCTTTAAGATTAATTCAAGTGCTAAAACTAAAATATCTAAGGAGTATTGGCTTAAACCTAACATACAGCTTTTCCAATGCTAACGAGTGTAATTTGGAATAATCAAATAGCTTATTTCTGAGAATGAACTGGGTTAATTTCTTCATTATCGGAAACGGTTCCCGATCCAAAATATAGGTATTATAAAAATGTTTGATAATCAACGAAGAAAAGAAAGTAAAGAGGCGTCGAACGTGGCAATTTGAAGAGGTAATGGTGTAGAAGTATCTTGGTTAGGGCGTGAACTTCGCAATAATGCCTGTTCGAATGTTCTACCCTTCTAACACTTGAATTGCTGCCAATCTACGTATATTGTCTTTGAATGTTTTTATTATAAAGGAAAATATATTTTTTTAATGGATATAAAACTCACTGTTTGTTTTTCATGTTTTTTTCAGTTGAAAGATTCATTCACATGAGAAAAGTGCTTGTTACATTAATTTTAACATTGTAAGAAACTTAATGCTCGGCGCCCTAACGTATTTTTTATAATAATGGAAGACAAACAAGCAAGCGGATTTCTGGCAAGAAATTTACGCCGCCTAGAGACACCAAAGGTGAAAGTGGTGCGTTGCCAAACTTAGGCCGGGATAGGATTTTAAACTTAAATCGTCGCGAATTAATAACATTTTTAATTATTTATACGGGATACTCACGATCTCTCCCGTATAAATAATTAAAAATGTTATTAGGCCGGGATGTTAGGAATTGAGCAAAAAGTTAACTAGCTACCTTATCCTTTGAACTGGAACACATCAACGGCAAGTGCTGACATTATGGCGGCAGGAATAGGTAAGGCGGTGGTACCAATTCGGGCGAGTCACTGCGAAACTCCACCTTCTAGTGGTATGTCACGGTGTTAGTGATAGTAAGGCCTATGCTAGCATTTTACTAGCTGCCTGCCACGGGAAATCAGATGGTCTATTCTGCAAAGGAGCCTTGACCAACACGGGAGTTTCTTTTTTCGGTTTAAAAACTATGTAAGTGAATCCTTAGAAAGAAAAGTGTTTGTTACATTAATTGTAACATTGTAAGAAACTCAATGCTAGGTACCTAACGTATGGAAATTAAAATATATGGAACATTGAATAAAAAATAAAAAGTTTGCAATAAAAATATTAATAACTAGCAGTTTCACGCAGCTTCGCCTGCGTAGCTTGGCTTCTACTGCACCGATTTTGATGAAGCCTATGTCACTCAGGAATGAAATAGCATTCTCAAACTGAAAGAATTTTTGAAATCGGTTTAGTGGTTTCGGAGGCTATTCATTTCAAACAAACAAACAAACAAATAATCAACTCTTTCCTCTTTAAATTCAAAATCAAATTAAAAATAGCTTTTATAATGTAGATCTATACCAAGATTTATAATATTAGTACATATATCGGGTAAGTTTTGGCGATAGAACTGCTTTTTAGGTACTTCTAATTTAAAATGTATCATGAGCTATATCATATTCATATGCATACACTAGCTATGACCGCGACTTCGTTCGCGCTTGTCTGTAATAAACCATTACCCGATTTAAATGAGCAAATCGAAATAAATCGTAATAAACACACAAACTATCACATTCGTAATATAAGTATGGCTGAATTTTAAGTCCAAACACCAGCTTAAGGTGATTGGACAGATTTCAAGTTATATGGCCGTACTCTGTGTGTTGGCAAGTTTATTATTTCTAACCAAGAAACCTGAAACAAATAATCGGGACTCTATAAAGCGAAAATAAAAAAGGAATGAATAAAATCAGACTATAAATTTTAGCGCAATTTACTAACGTTTAGACGTTTACCCCTCTTCCACGGGAACCGCTTTAATAAACAACGTAAAAAGTGGACATAACCTGCTTCAAAATAAACCTGTAAAATTTTGATGCGATTGGTTTAGTAGATTTGGCGTAATTGCGGTCGGGATACAGACAAATCAGTCAATTATTCTAGAAATGGTAAATGTGTTCTGCTGACCATTTATTCTAAATATCTAAAATGTGTATATATGTTTATTAATTTTTCTACAGTTTTAGTGTGTAGTTTTATTTGTACTCTCCATATTTGGCGCTACATCGATCTTCATATATACTTTTAATAAAATGGAGGAATATATTAACTTACACTATTTTACAGATTTTTTTTTTAATTTTACAAAAATACCTAACTTGGTTTGCTTTTATAATAGCTTAATTAAGGGTTATGTTATTGTAATTTCCGTAAATGAGCACAAAATAGTATGTACTGTACTATTCATAAATAGTTAACATATTATAGTACATTTTTTAGAAAATCTTGCTTAACTCCTTGAAACAATTAGTGACTAAAGTTCACCATTGACTTTTTATTTTTTTTCAATAGATATATTTAATGTCGACGGAAATTTCTCATAAATATATCTCATTACTAGTACTAGTATAACCCATGGGCTTATTGCAAGTTTTAAAAAAATATTCATATTTAAAATAAAGAGTACTTGTACTGTTTTAGGTATTAGCCCTGATGATGTTGCATAAGCGAAACCGGTAGGCTATTTTGATACGTAAAACAGTACAAGTGTTTATTTAAAAATATGAATATTTGGTAGTTTTATCAAGCGCCGACGATAGAAAATATCAAAAATAAGGAAGTATCTTCAATCTCATGTCCTTGTAGACTGAGGTACAATCAGGACTCCTACTATGAGCCAAACGTATTTCGCCCGACAATGTGATATTTGGCAAAGCTATCACCAACCGCGTACTTATCCAGTTACAAAATTTTGAGTTGCTTAACCCTAGTCTACAAGGAAACTCATAATATCAACGACCACCAGACCACTAGGTCACAAAGGCGGGTTTAAACTTTAACAAAAGTACTATTATAAAACACACCTTATAAAGCCTTAGCATGAAGCCGACGCCGAGTTCTAAACAACCTCATCGCCCACTGGTTGTCATCTAAGTATTTGTGTTTCTGAATTATTGCAGTCATTATAAGTTAAAATTCAATAGGTTGCTGTTCAGCAGCTTGCCGGATTATCCTCGCCGATTTACTTATTCTTGACACCATATTGTCAATGCTCGCGATTTTCATGTTACGTATTGAAGGGTAATTGCTTTAATGGTGGTGATAGTGGATTTGCACAAGTGACCTAAATTCGTGGCCATAAGATAACATTTGTGTTGTCTATAACTGACACACAGAGAGACTGTTGTCTCCTATCAGAAGAACTAATTTGACAGCCTCGTTGGTCGAGTGGCTAGTGTACACGCTTAACTACACTGATCACCGATTCCCAACGGGAGCAGGCATTTGTATGATGAACATTTAGATGTCTGCATTTCCTTGTCTGGGTGTTTATTAAATATATTCTGGTATGTATTTAAGGATTTCTATGTATTAGAATCGTTGGCTGACACCCATAACACAAGCATATAATTTGCTGCAAAATAAAAAAAATAGCTGCTATTATATAAAGTAAACCAATGTAAAAAATCCACTGATTGCATTCCGAGAGTGCTGGCAAAAGTGAAACTTGAATAATGACGTTGTGCATTTTTGATATTTTGGAATGGTTAGTAAGTAATGTTGTAAACTACAATACTCATTTAATGATTGCGTCTTATAAATGAACGCGCCTTATGCGTAATCAAGTGAAATTAAGATGACAGCATGAAATATCGAGAGAGAACATACAGTGGTTTTATTCTCTTTCCGTCTTACAAAGTTTCGAACAGTTCACGTGTTCATGTGTCACGAGTTGAACATTTTTACCTATCACAAAAAGTGCACAATGCCGCTAAAAAAGTTTTTCACTTTAAAAAAGCAGATAGAAAAACTTCAATCATATCGGCTGTTTTAGGTGTGTAGGCTTCTTGACGAACATAGAGATAATCTCCATTAGCTACCTAATTATAATCGTATTTTCCACATTAAATCAAAATGGAAGAGGTTTATGATGCGCTGGGATGTACTGTTACCATATGGCCATAATATTTTATGACATCGTAAACTGCTAAGAGTAATGTACGTCATATTTCTTTAAGGTAGTGGTTAGCTTTCCTGAATATGATATGAGTGATAATGCTTGTATAGCTTTTTAATGGTACATTGTAATAGTTATTGTCATAGTTAGCTACAATAGTAATTTAACTGGTTAAATATCGGAACTTATAAGTTAACCACAGTTTTAATTTAAGAGCAGTGAAATTGCAAAATTAAACACCAATTTTATTATACTACATGGATTAAAATAACACATCTGCACCACTAAACAGTGCGCACTTCATATATCTTCTTTTTCATTTTACTCTCTGCATTTTGTATTATAGTATGTATATTGTTAAAATTGTTAAAACAAGTTGTAACTAAAAAAACACTAATTGAGTGCATCACAAATTACATGGATTTGTTTCACAGATGTAATGTCTTACCAGTTTCGCTAAAAACAAACTTTTATGTACTAAAAGAAAATTTCTTTAATGAGGAGATCCAGAAAGAAATAGAACACCCTGTACTAACTCGTCAGATAACTAAACGTAAAGGTTATATAACTCGCGCTCAAAACATATACGGAAAGCGTACGACGAAGTATTTATTTAGTACCGCGCTTTTTAAATAATATAGATCCCCTCATTAAAATGTCCATAATCAATAATAATATTAAGTACAAATTAAAAAAATATTTTTCAAGTAAAATTAAAATGTAGCATTACACACAAACTCTTAGTAGTTTAAGTAGTGCATTTATTTATGTTTTAATATTAGTTATTTGAACATTAAATAAATTAAAAAAAATTGTTTGTGAAAATTATTGGGTATTAAGTATTGAAAGAAGTCTAGGTTTTGAAATGGTGGCGGTATATGGTAGATAGGCTCAATCATGGTCGCCGAGAAGTTTGTTTTGTCGTTTCTTCTCCTGACTGTCTAGGTTTGGAAACTACCACGCTTATGATAATTAGGGTTAAACTTAATCATAATTTAAAATTAGTCGCCTCTGTGGTCTAGCGGTTCAGCTGTTGAACTTGACTGCATGAGGTCCCGAATTCGAATCTCGGGTTGGACAACAAAAAGAACATTGGGTTTTTCCAATTTTCTAATAAAAAAAATGTTGCTCGGGATTGGATATGTGCCCGGTTGGCGATAGGCTTGCCACCTATCTCATTGAGGGACTTAGTGTCTTCGGCTAGTCGTGGGTGCCCTGGTTGTGCCTCTGCCTACCCCTTCGGGGATATGGGCGTGAAGATGTTTTTTTTCTTAGCTGTACCTTTTCGGATTTTTTAATAACCTAGTCTGATTTCGCTAATCTGACAATCCAGCATTTCACTGACAGGTAAGGGGATTATCACAACCCTGCTCAATGACACATGTGACTTTCTTTAGTTCTCAAAAATAAGATCCAATCGCCTCTGTCCAACACCTAGACCGTTAGACCACTAACGGTCTAGGTGTTGGACTTGTCTTCATGAGGTCCGTGGTTTGATTCTCGGGACATGCAACAAAAAGAAAATATGGTTTTTCCAATTTTCTAACAAAAAGTTGCTTGGGATTGGACTGATTAGCGACTCTCTTGTGTCGAGGAGATTCCCGACGCTGTGGAAGGAAGGCTGGCTGTGCCTTCTCCGCCCACCTGATTCTCCTTCAGGTTACAGGCCCATCGTCCTGCTGGACGACGTCGGGAAGCTGCTCGAGCGCGTGGTGGTGACCCGACTCGTTCGGCATCTCGAGGGGGCGGGGCCTAAGCTGTCGGAGGCACAGTACGGGTTCAGGGCGGGGCGTTCCTATCTAGACGCCCTGCTCTGGCTCAAGGCCTGGACGCAGGAGTCGGTTCGCGAAGGCGACAAGGCGTTGGCGGTGTCTCTAGACATAACCAATGCCTTCAACAGTCTCCCGCACGGGAAAATACAGGAGGCGCTCCGCTACCATGAGGTGCCCCTGTATTTGCGAGAACTGTTGGCCGACTACCTCCGGGACCCGAGGTCTTGGTGGAAAGACGCGACGGCATCGTGCCATCGCCATCGCGTCACCTGCGGGGTCCCACAGGGGTCCGTTCTGGGCCCGCTCCTGTGGGACATCGGCTACGTATGGGTCCTCCGGGTAGCGTGCTACGCGGACGACACACTGGTCGTAGCCAGGGGGAGGGACCTAGGTGAGACGTTGCGGCTGGCGGAGGTGGGAACAACCATCGTCGTCGGCCGCATACGCTCCCTGGGTCTGGAGGTGAACCTCTCCAAGACCGAAGCCCTATTGTTCCATGGGCCTCGGGGGGGACCCCCTCCAGGTACGCGGGTGGTACTGAACGGGGTCTGGGGATTGGGTTGAGACCCAGATGAAGTACCTGGGTCTCATCCTAGACGGGAGGTGGACTTTCGGGGCACATTTTGTCCGGCTCGCTCCGAGAGTCTGGGAGCCGCCGCTACTTTGCTGCCCAACGTTGGAGGCCCGAGCGCCAACTGTCGACGGCTGTACTCCGGCGTCGTGGGGCACCTGTCTAGGCGGACGCCCTCTGTCGCGCCAACAACACCCTGCTGCAACGTCCGCAGCGGGTCATCGTGACCAGGGCGATACGCGGATACCGGACGGTGTCCTGGACGGCGGCATACGTCCTCGTGGGAGATCCGCCCTGGGAGCTCCAATAGCGTGCTCTTGCCAACACATACCTCGCGGTATCGTCGGCGAAGGCGCGCGGGGAGCCCCTGGCGTAGGAGGACGTGAGGCGCATGCAGAGGCAGGCGTGGGAGAACACGTTGGAACGGTGGAAGGAGGACTTTGCCCCACCTGCCCCTGGACAGGCGATAGTGAAGGCAATCCGACAGTTGCAGCGGCGGTTCGGTTCGCTGACGTTCCGACTTGTGCAGGTGCTTTCCGGGCATGGATGCTTCGGGAAGTATCTGCACCAGATCGCGAGACTGGAGGCGGCTCCCGCCTGCCACGAGTGCGGGGTGCCAGAAGATACGGCGTCCCACACGCTGGGGGAGTGCGTCGCGTTTGAGTCACAGCGGCGTACTCTCTCAGCGGTAGTAGGA
>NJDC01000960.1:134473-144672 GCA_002245475.1 Calephelis virginiensis
AGATTTATTGTTATAAAGTTGTCCTAATCTCGCTTGAAGGCAGTTGTCCAGTTTCGTAGCCGCCTTTCACAAGAACCTTGACATTTTGTTCAAACTCTAAAAAGTTCCTTATGTATGTAACGATGAAGGTTTTTTGAAGGTTTTCCTTTTTCCAATTTGATAATACCACTTTTTTTAGAAAAAGGCTTATGTTCTTCGAGGAGATGTATATTTCTATGTTCCCTGCAACAGCCTGTCTTCCCCGTGTTAGTCCGGGCTCCTTTAAAGAATAGACCATCTGCCTTCAACGCTGGCAACGCACCATTACCACCTTTAGTGTCTCTAGGTGGCGTGAATTTTTTTCCATCAGGAAATCCGTCTGCTTGTTTGCCTTCCAATATCATAACAAAGTAAACTTTGCGACAGCTCTACTTTTCGGAACACAAAAATGATTAGCACTAAAGTTATAGTGTTAGGAAAAGGCAAGTCAGCTATATTTCCATCTAAACGTCATTAAAGGGCTATTGTCTGAGTTTGAATGACTGCATTATTTGAATAATCTAGAAATCAAAACTGTGCTGAATGAGTTAGTCTGCAAGTAGTTTATTTTATAAGATATTACTTCACAAGCGATAACTCGTGAAATGCTTCAGTGTTGTATTACGAAGCATGGTGAACATGAGCTGCCGCTTCGTGGTGAATATGATAGCGACAGTCTCTCAGTTACATAAGAAGACAGTTTATTTCAAAAAATTATAAAGTGATAGTTGATTCAACTATTTGAAGATAAAAAAAGTCAACTGGCCATATTATCATTAAAGGTATAACCTTTAATCGTCATCTGGTTACACGTATAAAGAAAAAGTTTTAATTCAGTAAATAAGAGTATTGAAAATATACTTGAAAATTGAATAAAACAAATTGTATAAAACAAAGTCGCTTTCTTCTTAATTCATCAATCTATCTAAATTTATATAAAATTTATGAAGTTTTCAATGAAATTGAAATATACAAAACATGTTACATTATATAGAGTGGGGCCAGGCGTGAGCGTCATTCACCTATTCGAGAGTGATTCTGATCTATTTCGTGTCTTAGTCCGAGTGTACAAGTATATCCTCAACCATGAAATACGATAATTATGGCATTGACAATTTTCCAGTAGGAATAAGTAGGGCATATCCAAAATACCCATTATGATATAAGAACGTGCTGAAATGGCAACATTAATTTGTCCCTCCTAGAAATAAAATAAACATGGGATATGTTTATAAACCTCTGCATGTAAAAACGTTACAAGGGAAAAGTTAAGACATTAAAACCTTAATGGCTTCAATTAAAAACCTAGGGCGGGTTTCATTTGTTGTGTGGGGCGGGCCCATTGATATTTCAGTATCAGACAGGCTGTGGTCGTAAGCGCACGTGTTGTCAGCTCTATGTAGAGAAAGTTCATTGTGTCACGGGAACTTATTGTGTGTGTTAAGTGGGGAGTTTTTTATTTTTTATACTGGTAAGTGGACTTTTATTTTTTTAAAATAAGTGTTGTACATGCACTTTATAATTTTAAAAGAGAGTTTAGTAATAATGATGAATGTTTGTGTATTTTACGAAACCTGCAATTAAAATAGTAACCAACAATTAATTATTGCGTAAATATTTATTTCTTAGAAATTAGGTACCTACTTATTAAATCATGAGGTCCCGGGTTCGAATCCCGGGTCGGGCAACAAAAAAGAAAATGTGGTTTTTCCAATTTTCTAAAAAAAATGTTGCCGGGATTGGATATGTGCCCGGTTGGCGATAGTCTCGCCACCTGTCACATTGTGGGACCTAGTGTCTTCGACTTGTCGTGGGTGCCCCGGTTGTGCCCTCTGCCTACCTCTTCGGGGATATGGGCGTGAATTTCCTTTTTTTACTTTTGAAGATGCTACTTATTAAATTATTGATCTGTTATGTAAAAATAGACAATATTATTTCATCATTGAACATTTTAGTAATAAAGCAATATAGCTTTCAATGTAGAATTTTATTAAATTGTATTTAAATAATACATTTATAAGCATATTACTTATTGCCTAAAAATTAAACACACTATCATCAGACTTTTATTTTGAATAACATATTTTTTTATTTTTATTTAGCAAAAAAATTAAGCGCAAATTCAAGCAATGATTTATTGTTTTTTGATGATTAAAGATTTAATATTTTCAGCTTCTTTTAATTCAATAATTATACCTTACCTTATACCTTACATATTTTTTAATCTAAATTATTTTTGTCTAGTTTTAAAAGATTTAAGGATGTGATAGTTAGAATTATAAATTTATTAAAATAAATAACATAATATCTTTTACACTGTCTAATTTTCCGGAAAGTGTTTCCAAATGATTCTTTTTGTCCAGTCGTGCGCCTTTAGAGGACAACACCCTTTATTGGAGTCGAACATACTTCCTCCGTTTTTCAAAGTCGGTGAGAATGTGAAGAAAAGTGTCAAAAGTAGTTCAAGTTGACGCCCTCATTTTTTTGCCGTATATTCGAATGTAGGGTTGTAACAAACCATGTGAATTAATTTAGTGATTTAGGCTTCTTTATTATTTAGAGACTAGACTCTTGTTTGGAGGAAAGGCAGCGAACCTAGCTTGCAAAAAATTGGTCGTAAATACGAAAAAAAAGATACAAGATTGCAGTTGGTATTTTAATCATACAGTATTACTGACCTAGTCATACAGTGACAGTTTCGGGAAATACATTTTTTACAATAGACATTGTTATTTATCACTTGTTATTTCAACTAACTTATTTTAGATTACGTTTTATTGTTTTATAAAACAGTTTTTGGTAACTTTAGAATGGAACAAATCTTTGTTATTTATTAATTATTCGGGGCTTATTGTGTCATTGATACTAACATCGTACCGACGAATTGAAGTTAGAGTCATGACTTATCTATATTACGAGTATTGCCGCCTAAACATCCGTGATAACCACTGTGGTTATGCGGTCTGGCGGCAGGGTTGCCAGTAGACTTATCCTAGTCTAAAAAACCGACTCAACTTTTTTTATCGTAGCTATTTGTTTTTGAAATTGCAGCGTATGAAAATATACATTACTGAGTATATCTCAAAAAATACTAGTTTATGTGAAATGGGAATATGGGACCATCTGGGAGTTATGACTTACAAAAAAACCATCAAAACCTTGTCGTTGTTGATCGAGTAATATTGAACCATACATAAAAAAATCTTCCTTACGCAATCGGTTGAAAAGATAAAACGAGGTGATAAAATTCTTTCGAATGCAAGCTCTACTTTGCTGTGCAATTCATGAGGAAAGATACGAAAATCAGACATAAAGGTGTATTTATCTCATAAGTAGATTTGTCCAGCACACAAAGAACTTATGGACAATTTCAATAAATAATATACAAGTAGAGAGAAATCTACTAGAGTTTTGTTGCTAAAACATTATTTTTGCCATTATAAATGTGAATTTCATCTGTAACGATGAACTCATTTAGTCGCTGTGCTCTGAGCCCTTACCATGAGTTTACAGCTTCTCAAGTTTACTATTCTCGCTACCGTCTCTGTAAATTATTTGTATGAAAACTGTGAATAGCGCCTTTGTCGGTGACTAAGAGAAACACATTTTTAGACCAAAAGTGTCATAGATGTCGACACGTAACTTACCGAACGTAATCTATACCTCATGGTAAAACTTACAAAAAACTAGACTCGCTTTGCATAATTCTGTGCTTATTCCAACGTTACTATATGGAAGCGAGAGTTGGGTATGTCAGAAAGAGCATGAAAGTAGGATAAATGCAGTCGAAATGAGAGCACTACAAAAAACCTGTGGTGTAACGCTCGCTGACCGCATTCGTAACAGTGAGATCCGAGAAAGAGTGGGATTGAAAGAAAGTGTTGTTGTTAAAATGGGAAATTGCATGCTCCGCTGGTTCGGTCATGTGGAAAGAATGACAGATGAAAGATCGACAAAGCAGATATACAATGCGAATGTGGATGGATGTAGGTACCCGGGGAGACCAAGGCTGACATTTCACGATCAGATCAATCGGATATTATCCGAGGGTGGTGTCAAGAGTCTCCGAAACCGGCGTGTTTGTATGAAAAGGGTTATGAATGTGAAGGAAGCAAGACAGGTTTGTCTAGATCGTGAGGTCTGGCACTCGATACACTCTGCCTACCCGGTAAGGGACTTGGCGTGAAGATATGTATGTATGTATGTATGTATGTATGGTAAAACTTAAGAACTGTGTTTCTATAGGACATAATTACCTGCTTTAACGGTAAAGGAAGGAAAGAAAAGAAATAAAGAAACCAAAAGGACTTGCATCCTCAGTAGCTCAAATAGTTTTAGAGCATTCGTCGGCGTAAGACGAAAGGTTACATGTTCAAATCCTGTCTGGTGCGAAATTTTTCTTTTTTTGAATTTTAAAGAAATTCTTTTTGTTATTTTAGTTTTAGATATGAACATTGACATATGTCATTAGTCAAGTTGAAATTTGCATATATCTTCCAAATTTAACATAAACGGGCTTAAATTATTAAAAATTAGTCATTAGTCGTTAAAGAAGGTCATGTCAAGTTCTTGAGGAAAGCGGTTATTCATTTAGTGAGATTTGTTGGAAACGAGGAAATATACGATACACTAATTTTATTCATGATTGATTCACTTGTGCACTTTTACTCAACATAATCGTACAAAACGCCTTTAAAATTGACTACTTTCTCTACTTAGAAAAGTGTCTTCACGCCAATATCCCCTAAGAAGTAGACAGAGTACTCTCTCAAATAACTCAAATTGGCAACGCACCAGTACACCTGTATTGGTAATTAAGTAACTCTAGAGGCAACGATTGTTTCTTATTATCAAGTTTGCCAATTTTTTTTTTAAACTTAGTCTCTAATGTGACGAAGAAAACTTGTTTTTATATCAGTAACTAGCTGATCTGGCGAAATTCGTATCGCTGGACGTTAACAGCTACTATTTTATTTTATTTATTTATTTTATGATGTTGGAAGGTACCTACATTTTATAAAATTCACTGGTAATATTGCATTGGCAACCTGAGCCCGGGGTGTAAGTTGTGTGTGAGAGAAAAAAGTAAGTTTACCGGCTACCTTATCCTCCAAACCAGATCATGTCAACGGCAAGTTGTAACAGTTACTAAAATTTTGTGCGGATTAAATTATTGTTTTCCCATTTTCCCGGTTTTTCATTTCATAACAACGTTCTTTTGACTAAAGCTAACACAACATAAAATAATTAACAAAATTATTCTATTCGTTCAGGCGTGATTCCATGACCACGCGAAATAGGGATTCATTAATATATGTATAGAAGATTATTTTATATTTATTTTATGTAAGAGGTCAGTTAACAAGGAAACGACTCTCCTGGTGGTACGAGATAGCTGTGGCCTATAGGCACTATAGATGTTACAGTTGCGTTGCTGTCATGACTTGTTTTATATTTCGACATACTCTGACTTTAATTCTCGCTAACTCCGTTTAGCTGTTTAATGTAAGTGCTAAATAAATATGTGAATTCTTGAAACAATGATAACTTTTTATGGAAGCTCTTGGTTAATTATTTAAGCAATCGCTAATTTGAACCCCGGTTGGCGATAGATTTGCCACTTACATTTTGAGATTTAATAAAAAAATATAAACGTTCGTTTAACCCGTTTTTTACTAAAGTGTTTAAAATTGGATTCCCAACCAATAGCGTGTGGATACGTCATCCACGTCTAGTATGTTGTTGGTTGGATGTGAATTGTGACCTATGTTTAGCTAAGCAGACGTCTAAATATTTTTTGTTGTAATGCGGTTAGTGTTTTCGGCTCGTTGTGGAAACCTGGTTCAAGGTTGTACCTCTGAGTACCTTTATGGGGATACCGTGTATACCGTGTAAGTAACATAGCTGTTTATTGAGGACAAAAATTTTATAGCCTTCTTTTTATTTCAGCATTTCATCCACTCTATTTCGAATTTCCACGTGGAAATGAAAATATAATGAAATTGGAGAGGCAAGAACTTTATTTTATGAAACCATCATTTCTGCGTTTGTCTGTCGCACCAGCAATTTTAGTAAATGGAAAATATCTGTTAATTTGTCTCCAAGTGACTGTTGCTAGGTGATAGTTATGTAATGACTCTCTGGGATTTGTACCAGTTACTATTTTTTTTATGTGAGAAGTCAGTGAGCAAGGACACGTGTTTCCTGATGGTAAGAGATAGCCGTGAAGTGTAGATACCATAGATTTTATAGGTGCGTTAGGAATGTTAAACCAATTGTCTGGTTACCCTACCCTGTGGACCAGGACACAACACTATGGAATAGGTAAGACTTGATCCCTATCCAGGCAAGTTGCTGCATAGCATTTTACCTGCAGTGGTCCTGTTGATAATGACCTGTCTAAGCTACACTCGTTTTTACGAATTGCCTGAGAGAAAGGCAGGTCTACTATATTTAGCGGACGAGGATCAACACGTAAAAAACAATACCTTCCAACTCTTAAAAAATTTAACCGAAATGACTTAGGCAAAAGTTGTTAACTACAGTTATTTTGGTAGGAAATTTCTTTTCAAACTGGATTTACAACGTTCAAATATTACTTATATGCGAAAAGTATTTTGTATACAGAAACATCCTAGGAAGTTCTTTAAATTTTAATGCTATCCTCAATTACCAAAAGCATTCTCATGGCTTGGGTTCGGTTCCGAAATAAGACAGGCATTTGTGCAAACACAAATATGTGTAGAGCTTGTCCAAGCTGAAATGACGCGCCCCACTACTTAATTAGTTTATTTAGATGTGTGAGTGTAAATATTAATGACGACACTTCATCTGTGTGGGAGCGTCGATTGTTCAGTTAACTACGATCTGCACGTGTACAAGACGGTCGACTAGTCGGGCGTTAGTTTCGACCACGCTCGCTCTATGGAGCAGCGCAGGCATATTGTATGAAACAAAACGTCCTCTCCACTCGCACGCTTAAGACCAACTAAACTAGTTGGGCAACAAATCCGAGAACAATGGTTCTTAGCAAGTATGGTCTACAAAGAAATTCTAAAACTAAAGCGAAATAATTTGTTTACGTATTTTAATGTAATGCTTTATTTTAATAGATTTCGAATTCACGGTAATTAGAACATAATTATTAATTGAATTATGGGTTCCAGTATAGGCATATTAAAATAAAATAATAATTTGTGAATTATTTATTTACAATACAATTATATATAATTACAGGTATGATAGATTAAAGCATATGTTTATAGTTCTAAAAGAATCACTATTCACTCATCTCAACAGAGTCGCTTTCGTCTGAATCAGAGTCATTAACATTAATAATAAATTCATTATCCATATCAAAGTATTGCGAATATTGTTTTTCTATGTCTTCAACATGCCGACACGTGTTTGCCCACATTGTACGATCAATCATTTTAAGTCGTTCATTTATTAGTGCCATGATGGATGTTATATTTTGTGCAACGTTTTTACTAGCCACGTAGTTTTTTAATATCCCCCATATTTTTTCAATGGGATTAAGTTCCGGGTGGTAAGGGGGTAATCGTAAAATTTCAAACCCTTTCGATTCAATCAGTTCATCGATAACAAATCTTTTGAATTTATCTTTATTTTTTAAAATTAAATCGTAAAGCTGTATTTTTTTCATGGTTTCGTCAAATGGAATATTTTTTTCGGCAAGACATGATTGCATTTCATTCTTGTTAGAGTTCGAATTAGGCGTTTTTTCTAATAAAGCATTGTGGTAAGAAGCGTTATCCACAACAATGACAGAGTTTTCTGGGAGATTGGGCAGCAATTGTGTGCTAAGCCACTTTTTATAATTATCCAGATTCATGTTGTCGTGATAATCTCCACTTGTTGAGTTTGCTTTATACACTAAGCTAGCATTTGGGATAAATCCTTCACACCCACCAGCATGAACAATAATGACCCGCATACCTTTAGATATTTTTTTTTGTAGTGGTGATACTCCTTTCGCTAGTTTCCAGCACATATTTTGAATATGTGTTGTGTGCACATAACTTTCATCCGTGAAAACGATATATCGGCCATCATCACGGTATTTTTTTAATCGCCTCAAATATTGGAACCGCAGCATTTGTATGTCGTGCTTTTCAACTAGAGCTTTACGGTTGTCATCTATTTTTGACCACTCATAGCCTGATTCCTTCAAAATAGTGCGCAGTGTTTCTATACAACCAGTAAAGCCAATTCTTTCTTTTAATACCTGTTTAAGCTTTCTTAATGTGGGTACTTCGTTAAATTCTATATGGAATGAAGCTATTGTTCTTCGAAGCACACCTATATCAAAATCTTCCAGCTTTGACTTAGGACGCGCCCTTTTTGGTTTTGAGGGAGATTTAAAAATTTTCTGCGATATATCCTTTGATGTTCCAGCTTGTTTTTCTTCTTTTAAAATTCATGTAATCGTGGATTCACTAACACCAACGGCTTGGGCAGTTCGCCACCTAGCATCAGTAAGTTTTTCCACTCCATTTTCCGCTTCAAATTTCATTCGGTGGTATACTTTTGCAATAATTTCTTTTGCCTGTAAAAAATCAATAGCATTTATTTTTCAATTCAGTATATCGCAATAAAAGAATAATTTAGTCTTACATCATTTGGTAAAATAAATAAAAAGTCTCACGTAACGTAATTTTACATGTTAAAAATCAATTATTTTTTTAAGAAATATTTTATTTACCTGGCTCCGAAGATGTTTTTTTGTCGACATGCTGACGGTACTTTTGATATCGAACGATGCGTGCTCCTACGTTTGAGACTAACCGGCAACTGAACGACCAATTACGATTGCATGTTTAGCTGTATTGCGTCCATATTTGAAATTTGCTTGTGTGCGTAAATACGAAGGTGGGGCGCGTCATTTCAGCTTATACAATCTCTACTGTCTGTTGTTTCTATATATTAATACGTGATGTCAAAACTTTGGACCCCTTTTTACGAAAATTGCGCGGACGCAGGAGCATAAAATTTGTCACACTTATAGTTTATGTGTAGGAGAAGTGCAGAAGGCTAATATTTTTTTAAAAATAATAATGCTTATAAAGTACATTACATCAATAAATAAAACATTATCCACACTACCATGCCTTTGACACACACAAACAAATATACTGATGAATACGATAAAAGATCATAGATGGCGCACTAAAAATTTTGGAAACAAAGTAGTTGGTCTTGAGAAATGAAGATGACATTTATTACGGTCAAATTTCGACCAACGGGCCACCACTAGTTTAACTAATACTAGCATATAATTTAGCTGCTCTAGGGGTTAGACTTTTTATAACATTATTTTACAGACTTCTTAAATCTTTACCATGAGCTTAGGACACTATACTCGCTAGCGTCTTCTTAAAGTATTTGTTGGAAATTATTTAGCAGAGCCTTTACTGATAACTAAGAGAAATAAATTTTGGACCTAAAGCGCGATAGAGTTCGATACGTAGGTTATCTAACGTAATCTGTAATAACTTATGGTAAAGGATATAAGCCCTTATCATAAGTTTGGGGCAATGTTTCTTGCTAGAGTTTACTTAATTTGTTTATATCAAATCTTTAAACAACGCCTCTGCTGGTAGCTAGACCACTTTAACAAATTGTTTTGTTTTATTTTACAAGACTACTGATGGTACAGTACTGTGCTGCTAGTGGCCTGGTTCAGGTTCCTTCGTCTTATATATTCCTGGTGCCAAAATGACTTTTTCATTTCCCGGCTTTAAGATTAGTGTAGACTTTCGCAATAGACCTTAAATCCCGGTTACAGGACAACGACGCACCTGTAATATCTATGGTACCTATATGCGACGATTATAGCTCACTATAATCGTGGCATTTATGCATTATATCATCATATAAAAAAACTAAGAGCAATAATTTTAAGACTAAAAGCGTGAAAGGTTGGGATACAAATTATCGAACGTAAAATATACAGCAATTTTGTGAAATGTATTTAAACGAGGTGAGTGATGAAAATGTTACTGCTTTCACGATACATCTTAATATATCTCAATACATCTTACAATGTTATTCACATGATTTTCATTTTAAGTTCAGCTGCGATGTTAAAATGTTCGACATTTCATCCACTCGAAAATATGGCTGCTGAATTGATATAGTGGAGAACAAAACCCGACACG
>NJDC01000961.1:0-19499 GCA_002245475.1 Calephelis virginiensis
GCGATGTAGCGCTATAATATTGAAAATTTGATGCGTTGTCGCATAGCAAACGAACTGATAGAGTGTCGTAGAATCAGGCGCCGTTCTACCTCGTTGTGCTCCATACGAAACTTATTAGCTGACCGTAATAATACTCTGTAATTCATCACATCTACCATAATTTGACATGTATATACGCTGTTCGCGTCAACGTTTTAAATTTGCCCAGTTTCTGCATAAAAACAATGTAGTACAAGGAGGAAGAAAAATGCAGGAGCATTAGAAACAAAGTATGAGACATAGCCTACTTAGCTATCACATAATATAAACCCGTCGTCTTTGCTATCTCTGAGACATGGCTAAGGCCTGGTTCTAAATTTAGAATTTCAGGTGAAGCCTGTCTCAGGGATGACAGAGATGACGGCAAAGCAGGTTGCGCTCTATTAATAAATAAATCTTCTGTTTTTGAATAAATTAATATCTTACATATCTTCACGCCAAGTCCCTTACGGAGCAGGCAGAGAGTATCGAGTGGCAGACCTCACGATCCTGACAAACTTGTCTTGCTTCCTTCACATTCATAACCCTTTTCCAATTCATTCATCTTTGCTTCCATTCGCCCTCTCACATTCCACGTGCCTATTTGACACTCTCCACTCCTCGATTCGCCTGTACGGGCCTGGCGTGATGGGTGGCGGCCCCCATCGCCACATCTGCCTCTTTTCGTACCGACGAGGGCGGATCGGTACGCGTCGCCTCCAGGGAATGCCCTAACCCACTCTGCGGTACTTTTTCGGGCCAAAATGGCAGTCCAAAAGACTGGCAGGGATCGCGACGTGCACGCTTCTGGCCAATGACAAAAAAAATAGTAGGTCTCTTATATATATAGATGGTTATTTTTTTTTTCATAATTATTGAATTTCGTGTAAATTATGAGTAAAATTAGTAAATTTCTTTGGAAATTACTTCAATTTTGTTCAGTTCAAGTGCACAAGCGAAATATGTATGAAGAAATTAGTGTATCGTGTATTTCCTCGTTGCCAACAAACTTCATAAAGTGAGCTTGGGTAAAGTGACCCTCGCTTTACTCAAGACCCTGATATGACGTTGTAAATAGTGACTAATGGCTGCATAATAATTGTTTAATACCAAAGACATGGCAGTATAGCCTTGAAGTCGCCATAGCCGGTCCCAGAAAGGGGTAAATTAACTACTAATTAAATATCTTTGATTTTTATCATTCGTGATCCAGTTCAATATAACTTTCATATCAAAAAATAAAAAAAATAAGTTTTCTATGTTATTTATTCGCCCAAATCATATGACACAAGTTGCCTTAAATCTGAATGCCTTTAGACCTACTTTTAAATTATACGGGTTATACTTTTTCAAGTAAACTTTATACAAATTCGCGTTTGCAATGTATCTATGGAAGTCCTGGATCTTATTACGTAGTATTTATATACTCTTTGTCGTGATCTATGGTTTTGATTTATTGCATTTTGCAATTTGCAGTGTGTTTTAAATTTCTCAAATTAATATTGCTCTGAAATGGTACTAAGAAAGTAATTGTGTAGTCAGAAAATTGCAACTGCAACCACATCAAGATGATGATATCATTAAATGGATTACCTATGACTGTAAGTAACAATTAAATCACAAATGTTTGGTTTTGCAAACTGCCTTGAACTTACACACTATTTTTTCCCTATGCCTATGCTATTACTCAATTTCAAAATGAAATGAAAATGAAAATGTGTTTGAAGTTGTTGCAAAATTTATATAAGTAAAATATTTAAAAAATTAATACTAAATCAGATGTTAAATCACTTCAATGTGAATAGATTGTTACTTAATAAACAGTTTGGATTTACCAACCGTTGCTCAACTGTTGATGCAGGCGTGGAATTATTAAAAAATGTATTTGAAGCCTGGGAGAACTCGCATGATGCATTAGGTGTATTTTGTGATCTCTTTAAGGCTTTCGACTGTGTTCATCATGATACTCTGATTAGGAAATTACGCTATTATGGAATTAAGATCAAAGCTCTTGATGTCATGATCTCATACTTGAACAATAGAGTTCAGAGGGTTAAAATAAATGGTAAAACTTCTTCAGGTTCTGCTGTTACGATTGGCGTACCGAAAGGCTCCATTCTTGGTCCATTTTTGTTTCTTATATATATAAATGGCTTACCTTATCATATAATGGATATCCACTATATTGTATTGTTCGCGGATGACACTTCACTTATATTTAAAGTGAAAAGACAATTAGGTAAGTATGACGAAGTGAACAATGCGATATCCAAAGTTGTATACTGGTTCACAGTTAACAATCTCTAAATGTATCTAAACTGGATCTGGTTATTTCCACTGTCTTTAGGCATCACAATTGATAATAAATTACAAAATAGGCTTAGTTCAGCAGCATTTGCAGTAAAAAAATAAGAATATTAACAGATGTTGAAAGGGCCCGAATAGTGTATTTTAGCTATTTTCATAGTTTAATGTCGGGGAAAAATTTAGAATGGCATACCCCGAATTTTACGAAAATGAAAGTGGGATGGGGGAGAGGGGACTCTCTAGAACCGTCCTCAAGTATCGCCGTTTGTATGAAAATCAATACCGCTCGTTAAAAAAAGATCGCCGCGCCAAAAACGAGTCCGCACGCCTACAATCTGCTATCGCTTATTAAAAAAAAGTCGATTATATCCGAAAAATATTATTTTTTGTGATTACGCAGTATGCCTGGTATCGAATAAAAACTTCAGTGCTCGCAATTATTTCGAAAAGGCAAGGTCGGGATACGCGATGCGGATGGTTTTCGTACAAAATAAAACGTTTGCGCACTCAATTATTTCGAACGCAGTTTTCTCCTGGTGCATATAAAAAAAATACCTTACACCTAACCAGGCGCTATCAGGATACACATTACGTATAGTTTTTGTACAAAATACTGTTTTCTATCAAGTGTCCGTACCAAAAACTAACCTAAAATTTGAATTTTCGAGTGATATTTTAGCCATGAAATTACCATTTCTGCGTTTTAAAAACCATACTAGGGGGTTGCCCTGAACGTGTACTATCCGCTTACGCCCTTCACATCATCAAATTCAGGGTATGCTATTCTAAATCCCACCCTTAATGTCTTATGGGATACTTCTTGGGGGAAATTCTGCAAATATTATAAATAATTCTGTCAATACTATATTTGTATTACAAAAAAGAACTATTAGAGCTATTTATAATCTTAATGTAAGGTATTCCCTGCGTGAAAAATTCAAAGAAATAAATATTTTAACCTTCAGTTCTCAATACATTTGTGAGAATTTAATGTATGTTAAAAAAAATCTATGTATGTTTACAAAAAAACGTGATGTTCACAATGTAAATACGAGGGATAAAAATAATCTAGCCGTATACAAAACTCGTCTCCATAAAATTTAGTAAATCCTTTTTCGGTCATCTAACTCTTCAGACCAAAACATGGTACTGTCATTATGGTGGCAGGAATATTCATAAAATCACTTAAAATCAGTGACAACAAAATTATAACACCATATGACACAATATAGAAGGATATGAACATGGGAGTAGCTAGCTAGAGACAAAGAAAATCTTGGGCTGTTTTGTTTTAATCATGGTTTTTATTGCATCACTATCTGACATCAATACCTAATAGAGGTAAGGTAATAATTTAAATTACCTTGTATTTGTCGATTCTATTTATTTATGATTCGAATTTTACCGGCTCCCAGGAGCTGGTTAAATTTGGTGTGACTCCTTTCACTTTTATCTAAAATGTAATAAACCTCCTGACCACTACAAGATTTTGAAACCTATTGACAGTAATTGGGGGTATTTGTGAAAAAAATCCTTAATTAGATAAACAATAGGATCTTCCCAAAAATATCACACAATTCTCTATATAAACTCATGTCTTTTTATGCGTGGACTGTTGCCTATTGTATCTGTTGTTAATTTAGTGGTGATTTTGCATTTAAACTAGGGTAAAGTATATAACAATTAATTTTAATTACTTAGAATAGTGCATCCTAATGATTTTATGTGAACACTTGCCCGTTGAAATTCGGAACCCCTTTAAAAAAAAAGATCATGTTATGTATTTGTATTTTTATGGTTCTAATTATTAATGTAATTAGATGACATTATTAATAAGTCATAAATATAACCTACTTTTTATTTGTGTTCGTTTTTACAACAAAATTCCTAAGGAAATAACAGACCTCCCTGATACGCAATTTAAAAGTGTAATTAAGAGAAAACTTATGGCAAAAACATATTACAAAATCAGTGACTACATTGATGACAAGAATATTTGGACATAATACTTAATGCCTTTTTACGAATTACAGGCTCCAACCATTTTGTCGCAATGTTATCATTTTGTTGTATTTTTTTCTTTCAATTAATTTAAAAATGTTTTTATTATAAGTTAAGTTTTAAGTTTATATCCTTTTGTTCGTTAATGAATGTTATTTTATTATTGTTGTTGACATTAGTTTTTCATAATATTATCTAATTGTAATGTTAGTTAATGAATATTATTTATTATTGTTGTTGACATTAGTTTTTCATAATATTAATTGTAATTATTATTGACTTGTTATGACTTTCAATGAGAGATATTTCTTATCTTATGTTGAATAAAAATATTTGACTATTTTACTGCATTGTAATGAAAAACAAATAACTTTAATTGTAATTTTTTTATTCAAATGCATTCTTCCTAGCCGAGAGCCGGTACGCGACAGAGTTAAAATAACATAGATAGGATATATCAGCATGATATTCAAAATATTTCTTAGAAACAGTTTAATGTTTTTGTTGAATTGAGTACTTAATTTTATGTTTATCTCAGAACATCATTTGTTTTTTCAATCACAAATAGGTATTAACCAAAACCTTGAGTTTTTTTAAGCATTAATTTAGGCACTTGAGATAAGTACCATTTTTGTTTCAATTTTATTCAAAATATAACAAATATATATCACTGAAACTTCAATTCTACTCAGTAGTATAAATGATGAAGTTTATTTGTACTCAATGATATGAATCATTTTTGAAAAATTGAAATGTGACACCCCACTTATGTTGACTTTGAGTGGGTCCATTTTTTGCACCTATAATATACACATGTGTGCTGTGAAAAAAATGTATGGGGAATACTTGGTGTTTGGTTTTTATTGAATCACAACCATACTTTAGAGTAAATAAAAATCATGATAAGCTTTACCAGTTGTTTTGTTTTTTATTCTAAGCCTGAAAAGTGGTGAGAATTTGGCTACCCACATTGAATCTTGGAATGTAGCTTCAATTAATTATTACAGTAAAAACAATCAACTTAAATGTATAAAATGTTCTTATTAGATAAACATTTACATTGGAATCATGCATAATTTCAATAAAAATTCAGAAAAATGCCCTATTTTTGAAATAATCACCTTATCTAACCCCTGTCTGTTGATTACAGGCTCCCGATACGACAAGTGGGGGTAGTTTGGATTTAGAGAGTTACAAACGAGAGGCAAATACTCTATGGTTCTTTATATATTTTTTTGATTACTCCTTTTTTTGTACAAATTTTTTGTCCACGCTTAACATACATAGCTTATTTTAATGGCTTTTGGTCATTTGAAGAGTTTCAGTACTATGTGAATACTTTTCTAGGGGAGGCAGCTGTCCTCCTCTGCCCGTATCTCGCTACACCCATGAAAATAAACCCTGATAAGTAACAAAAAACTATGCAACAGATTTTGATGCATTTATTTTAATAGATGGAATGATTTGAAAGAAAAGTCTATATGTATAATAACATAGAAGTTTGGCCACCTGTGTGAAGCTAAAACAAACTGCTAGTATTTTAACTTGATAGAGTTTACAAATTGTCAATTTTTTGGTGGGGTTTTCTGGAATGTGTATATCAAGAAAAAAAATGTGCATTTCTATTTGTCTATTTCCATGTACATTTTCACAAATTTGTGTGCAATGATGTAATAAATAAAGAAAATCATGTCCACAGGTAAAATACCGTGATCTCAAGCTTCTAATAAGGCAAGAATGCAAGATTAATGATTTTATTCTTGATGACTTAAAGACTGAAGGCAATGTAAAAAAAGTGCGTGTTGGCCTTACAGACAACAGTGAGGGGCTCCATCTTATGAAATGCCTCAATGGTTTCCGCATGGGAGGGAACATATTACAGGTGTCCCCTGTCAGTAAGGTCAGTAAGATATTCTAATATTAGATCAGTAGTTTCTTTCCACATAGAAAATTGTAAAAGTGTTGTTAAGTAATACATATATCTAACTATATAATGGGGATTGTGCTACTGCACTTATCCAGTATGTAGGCTTATGTTATCCTGGTGTGCAATTGAAATACTCCAGCTCGGTCCGAAATTTCAGAAGAGGTCGGGTTTCTGTAATATATCAAAGTTGAAGTAAAATATAATACATTCATACATATCTTTGCACAAGGTACTTTGCTGGGTAGGCAGAGAGTATTGAGTGCCAAATTTTATAATTCCCGCAAATCTGCCTAGAGTTTCCTCCACATTCATTGGTATTTTCTCAACAACACACCTATTTTTTCTATTAAAATATTTATTATTAAAGTCTCACCCCCACATCCTTGGAGAGTTTGTAGTGGTACAACCTGTGATAGGTGGCGAACCTATTCTTAACTTGGCACTTCTCCAATCCTAGGCATAATTGTTGTTTTTAATATTTATACACATATGTTCACGCCAAGTCTCTTCCAAAAAATCTCAGGATCCTGGCAGACCTGTCTTGCTTCCCTCACATTCATTATCCTTTTTATTCAAAGAAGCCAGTTTTAGAGACTATATTTTGTTTTTTATTATTACCTATTAATCATCATATAATGTAGATCCAGCCCTTGTGAGTCGTGACCAATGCTAGCCCCACCCCTCTCTCTCACACACACTTAAGTTGTTACACTACACAAAGAAACATGGTTTCCACCCGGCACCTACCCACCCAGTAATCTGAATGCAGCACAAAAATCTTATTACAGACTGAAACTGAGCCCCAGAACTCATTTCAAAGTGGAAACTACCAAGTGTTAAATGAATTTAGACCAACTGAACAACGTCCAGGCCCATGGCAGGCCAATCAATGGCAATCTAACAATCAGCAACCACCACAGCAGCACTTCCAACCACAACCGGCTTCTGTGTACCAACAAGTAAGGTTCTAATATGCTTTTATGTAGCCAAGCCTTTCCTAGTGCCTGACTAATTTTGCTAGTCAGCTTTCATGAGTTCCTTCCTCAGGGAAAAACTTTCGTGACCTTAGCAAACTTACCTATTAGATCTTTAAACATTCAGGTGATGTCATAACAATTTGTACCATCCTCGGTCAGTCTGTCTTTCAATGTTTGAAATAAATGGATTTTATGAGCAGGGGGGTGATTATGTATCTCAGTTATCAACTCAAACTGTAAAAGTGTACATCAAATGACGTCATTTGTGTTTGCTATCTTTATTGTATTTCTGTTGGTCACTGGAGATAGCAAATACAAAACACGTCATTTGACAACGATTCGATGTACACTCATCCATTTTGAGTTGGTAACTGAGTTACATAATCACCCCCCAGAATATGTTAACATAATCTAAATCCAATATATCTGATTAATTTTTCCATCCTTTTTAACTGCAATTTATTAAAAATCATCTAATTTGATCTTGAACTTTCATTCTTAATATATTTTCAGCAACCTCAAATATCCGTCAGACCAACATATGAGCTACAAGGAAGAGCACCCCAAAACTTAAGAAGTACTGAATTTCAACAGAACAGTAATTTAATTAGTATCAGTGTAAGTAACGATTTTAATTAATTTATGTATTCATGGTTGTGTCGAGGTAGGCTTACCGTCACTAACACCGTGACATCCTATTAGGTGGTAGAGTTTTGCAGCGACTCATCCGGATTGGTACCACTGC
This sequence comes from Calephelis virginiensis, assembly GCA_002245475.1. Taxonomy (NCBI): domain Eukaryota; kingdom Metazoa; phylum Arthropoda; class Insecta; order Lepidoptera; family Riodinidae; genus Calephelis; species Calephelis virginiensis. The sequence goes on from NJDC01000961.1 coordinate 7,976, forward strand.
CTTACCTATTCCTGCCACCATAAGGTCCAATGCTTTCAGGCACAAACTACTGAACAGATTTAAATGCAACTTTGTATGAATATAGTTAATACAAAAAATCCTTCAAAAGATTAATTGTAATAAAACAAACTTTTCAATATTAAAACATAATATGTATACAATTAATTAATTACTTTTTATAAATACTAGAATATTGGCACACCAATATGTGATGTAGAAAATGTGGGAATGCTTAAATAATTTTGTAACAATTTTTAAAACACATACTCCGAAAAAAATTATACTGTTATGCTGGCAAAGTCGCAAGTGAATGTTTGAAGACATAAAATACAATAGCATAAGACCGCAGCTTTTGTTTCAAAACTAGACAGAAGACCTGCTTGCTGCATGTTGCTAAGTGTACATAGGTTGGTTGCACTCTGCCTACTTTTTCGGAGATAATATAACATAACAAATGTTTGAAGTCGGATAAAAAAGTAACATGATATCGTCTAAAGATTAAATATACGCATTTACTTAAATTATTAATTAAATTTAATAACTAAGAACTGAAAAAATAACTGGTGAGATTTTAATAGTTTCGATGAGGCTAACTGGGAAGAGTCTGATTTGACAAAAATAGAATAAGTAACATTGGTTTCCAAGTAGGTCCAATCCAAGTTCAATATCGAACCACTAGACCACAAAAGCTACTTTATGGTCTAGTGGTTCGATATTGAACTTCGACTTATGAGGTCCTAGGTTCAATGTGCTGGGATATCAAAAAGAAAATTAAAAAATAAAATAGAAATGTAAAATTCGTATTATTTGAATCTTTTATAATATATACGTTGATATTATGTACCCTTCTGGCGATAGGCTAGCCACTTATCACATTGTGGGACTTAGTGTCTTTGGGTAACCTGATATTAAAGGTTTTACTTCTTCAGAGATACGGGCATTAAAATATTTTTTTTAAATTTCAAACCTTTGCTCGTCTCTTACCAGCTATAATCAAATAGAAAATTTACTCGACACATGCGACTTGGACTCGAGAAATAGTTTTAAGTAGTATCTTCACGACCACATCCCTGAAGACGTAGGCAGAGGCTCGGTAGCCGGTAAACTTACTTTTGCTCGAGGCCTAACATCCCGGCCTCAGGTTGGCAACGCACCATTATCACCTTTGGTGACACTAGGCGGCGTGAATTTCTTACCATCAAGAAATCCGTATGCTTGTTTGCCTTCCATTAAAATAAAAAAAAAACTTATTTTAAAGACCTATCTACATATATTCACACTGTACAATGTAGATGTACAATGTAGACATTATTTATTCGGCAAAAATTACACGCGTCCTAAACATATCATAATATACTAAAAACAATTAGAAAAACCAAATCTCAGTAACAGCAGACTGTTATATTTATATTTTTTTTGTAAGCTATTAAAATAGAGGCGCGCCCTGTCGAAACTTTCTATTTATTATTCTTTTCAGGCTGAAAGAGGACCGCAATTACAAGTAATGGGAAACAACCCAGACTCGTTCAATCGGTTGGCTCAAGGAAGACCTCAGAGGGAATATATACCGTCGCAAAACTATAACATGCATCAGGAAAAACCCGTAAGTGTGAGGAAATAATCCAAATTTGTGAAAATTTATCATAGATTATTTACAGAAGGTAGATATATGCCACCAAAGACTTTTTGTAGATATTTTAAAAATGTAATTTATTTCATAGTACAAAAAAAATATGGTCATATTTTAAACTGTGACAACTTATGCTCATAAAACTCGTTTGTGTTATTAGCATAAGTAGGTGCTCTAATTGAATGTCCTAATATTCTACAAGTAAATCCATACATCATACTAAGATGTTCCCGGTTCATACGCAACATGATAATGCCTGTATATGTTATAAATGCTGTCTAAGCATTAATCCTTATAGTAGGACTGCATGATGCTAATATAACCATCTTGTAATTAAATTGTTGATTAGTTTTTGAATTTGCATTGATGTGGCATGGTATGATAATTGCTGGAATAATTGCAAGGAAGCCGGATGAATGTATGGATGTGAGCGATGCGCAGACAGTGCTCACAATATCTTGAATATGTTTGTATTAACAATAAAAATCTTTATCATCCAATATGAAAGAAATCCGTGAATTTTTAAATCAAAATTGTGCAAAATTAGTTTAAGCCCAGGACAGTGGTAAAATTAAAATATCTATATATATATATATATATATAAAAGTTTTAGTTACACTATTTGTAACATATGTACGGCTAAATCAATTTGACTGAAAATTGGCGTGGGGGCGGTAACTTAGAACCAGGAGATGGACATAACATACTTTTTGTCCCATTTGACTGTGAGTAAACAGAATAAAACAAGCTGAACGAGTGGAACGAAATTCGCTGCAACATCTAGACTTAAATAAACAGAAAATATAAAATTGCTTCTGCAATAATCATAAAGTCATTTAATAGTTTTTTGTAGAACTAAAAATAGAATACGTTAGTATTTCACTTGTTGTCATACTACGTCGTACCTGGTACTAGTCATGACGTCACCAGCCTACTCATGCGATTGCGGTCGGCTGGAACCAGTTGAATGCTGTTTACGTTGTAACCATACAGTTTGTATTTTGCGTCCGATAAAAATTGTAATTTACATTTTATTTTATTTTTAGTTACTTCAAAGAGATCGAAAGTGTTATCAATTCCCAACCCTCTCTCAGGCTGGTCTTTTAAATGTTACCCCGTATAGTAAAATGTCGCTATACCACAATCCACATATTATTTCAATCATAATATAAATTTTATTCTTATCTATACTCTATACTACTAATAAAGAAGAAATATTTGATTGTTGTTTTGTTTTGTATTGAATGATGAGTACTCCCAGAGTACTCAGTATTAGAAATGTTGTGTAGAGACTAATTTGACAGCAATAGCGTTTGTCGTATTACTTTCGTTGAAAGAAGATAGTGGTATCTTATAAGTTTGGTGAGTGCGCAACAAAATTACCACCATTATAGTTCATACCGTTGAGTTCTATTTTCTCTTGTTTCTCGAATGTACTCTTCATATATATTTTTTTTATTTCAGGCTACTATTACGAAGGATAACTTTCAAAGACCAAGTCAATATACTACGGACTCGTCCAACTATGTACCTAACCGTTTCCAAGGACAACCTAATGTCTGGTCTCAGGTACGTTCATTTTAACTAGAAACCGTCCATTTAAAATATTTTGTATCATATAATATTTGTTTATACAGTGTGATATGATATAATTAATTGTCTTCGACTTAAAATCAAACTTTATAATTTACTAGATCGGGTTTAACCGGTTAACAAATTAAACTAGATATATACATACTTTTTTATATATGATGTCAAACAAGAAGATGGCTCTCCTGATAGTAAGAGATAAAGGTCATCGAACTGGAATACATCTGCTGGAATAAGTAAGCGGTGATAATATTTCAAGCAAACTGCTGTATAGCCCAATTTATCACTTTCTGAATGTATTATTCTATTGAAATAACCCAGTAACATTTTTCAGAATAGGGTTACCGGGACGTTAATGTACTCAAATTCTTTTGTTTAGATTTTTTGTATCTAAATGTATTGATGATATTGCGCAATAAAAGCAGCGATACCAATTAAAATCAGAAGTAAGACTGGCATTCCAGTAACTAAAGTGATAACTTAGTAATGAACAGCGTGATGAAAAATAGTGAGTAGAGGTATGCGACACGTCGTGTTCCGGTTGTTAGGCAAAGGTAATTAATAAAATTACGTAAGAGGCTTAATAACCTAGCCTTAGGTTGGCAGCGGAGCATTTCTTACAACCTTTAGAGTCTATAGATGGCTAGTACTTGTAACCGTCAGGCAAAACGGTTGGCGGTTTTCAATGCAATAAAAAATAATAGTAGTCATCTCTTAAAATTTTAGGCAGAACAAGCGAAACCATACAGTAAACCCGTGCCAGGGCACGAGAATGTCGTATTTGATTCAAGAAAATATCCTCGAGACACGAACGTCTATGATAGAGCTATGTCTCCTGGAAGACGAATGTCCCCAAATCGTCATATGGTGGAACGTCAAGTTTCGCCATCTAGTAGACGAATTTCGCCACATCGCCAAATGGGAAGACAAATTTCGCCGTCTGGTAGACGTATTGCGTTGTCTCAACCAGTGGGTAGACAGGTTTCGCCATCTGGTAGAAGAGCCTCGCCGCATCGCCAAATAGGAAGACAAGTTTCACCGTCTGATAGACGAATGTCACCTTCTCGCCAGATGGGAAGACAAATTTCGCCGTCAGGAAGGCGAATCTTACCGTCTCGCCAAATAGGAAGACAAATGTCGCCGTCAAGTAGGCGAATGTCACCGTCTCGTCCAATGGGAAGACAAATTTCGCCGCCTGGTAGACGAATCTCGCCGCCTAGCCAAATGGGAAGACAAATGTCGCCGTCAGGTAGGCGAATGTCACCGTCTCGTCCAATGGGAAGACCAATTTCGCCGCCTGGTAGACGACTCTCGCCGTCTCGTCATATGGGTAGACAAATTTCGCCTTCTGGTAAACGAATTTCACCCACTCGCCAAATTACAGGTAGACACATTTCACCTGGTCGTATGTCACCTGGTAGACGTATGTCACCCAGTAGACGTTTGTCACCAAGTAGACGTATGTCACCAAGTAGACGTATGTCACCAAATAGACGTATGTCACCCGATAGACGTATGTCACCCGTTAGAAGAATGTCACCGGGGAAAATACCGGACGGAAGAGAGGTATCGCGAATGGGGAGAAGAGGATCAATGGAGCGCCGTTTGCCCTCGGGAAGACAGATTTCGCCATCAGGTCGTAGGATGTCCCCTGGCCGGCAAGTGTCGCCATCCAAAAAGGAAGAATATTTGAAAGGGCTTCGTGATAGAATTCAATCGCATCCGGGTATGGATATTTTGATTTTTACATTGCTTAAATAAGTTGACGAATTACCAGACAGAAAAAGATCTTAGTGATGTGTGGAAAAGACGGCCGGAACGAAAGCCGAAAATACTCGTATTCTGCCGGATATTTTAACAGTTTTATTAGTTATTTTATTTTACCAGTTGATCTGTTTATTCTTTATCATTTGCTCGTCATGTGCAGACATGCGCATCGACGAGACCTCTTAGCGGTAGTGATGACATTTCTTGTTGTGATCTTTTTAAAATGCTACGAGCTATTCATCGTTTGTGGGGATTAACCGGCGCCAAGAGTTATATATATATATTACTTATACCACTTATATTAATATTCATTTCGTAGTAATAAAAATTTGGCTTCGGTTTAACTGAAAAACGACTTGGATTACTTTCCCTACTGTTTATATTTGTACTGTGCCAAAAAGGGGTTGGCGTGATATATATGTGTTTGGTTTATATGTTAATTATACTGCTGTAATCCATTGAAATATCAAATAGTTTGAGTAGGATCAAATTTTAAAAAAAAGTTATTAATAAAGAATTTATTATAACAAAATAGGTTTGCAGTTTTGGATTGTAATTCACACATATATTTTGACACAAGATTTTATATAAATTGGTAGGTGCACTCCTTAAACACTTGACAAAAACCTTTACGTGTTATGTATGCTACCAAATAGAAGAATATATTGTCCTGGACTAATAAAAATTGCATTACTAGTACGTGAAGATCATATGCATCGCGGACATCAATTGGAGTTGCCCATTTCACCGGCCAGACATGACTCGAATCGTCAAGGAATGAGGTAATTATTCTTTACATACTTTTTTAAGTTTTTGGCATGTGCGTTAAGTTTAAGCTTTGCATCAAGTTACACGATTTAATAAAATCGGGCTTAGATAATTTTAAATAAATAAGTAGAGCGTTGTCTCCTTACCTACTCAAACTCATTTAGTGAAATTTGGCGGCAACAAGAAAATGCACGACATTAATTTCTTCATGAATACTTTTGTTGAACGTTGAACAAAATTGTACAAAATTACTTTGACTTAATATACATTCTGTCAAAAAAGTATCGGGAATGCACATAAAAAATAGGAATATAATATATAGAAGTGCAACAAAGTTCTATGCCAAATTTAGTTTTATAAACGCCGTTGGAATCGACATATAACTAAGCAACATCTCTTTTTAACAAATGTTGATATTACGTATGCCGAAAGAGATGTCAATTTTTTTTCGATGCTCATTTTCGCGTCAATTTAAAGTGACAGTCCTCATGCTTGCCATGTACGCCATATTTTGTTTCAAAGTTTGTAGTGATTTGTTGTAAGTAGATTGCGAAATTTAACATAACGTCATGACGTGTTCCGGTTCGGAGGGTAAGGTAGCCGGTAAACTTACTTTTGCTCGCGGCCTAACATACCGGCCTCAGGTTGGCAACGCACCATTACCACCTTTGGTGTCTATAGGCGGCATGAATTTCTTAAGATCAGGAAATCCGTCTGCTTGTTTGCCTTCCAATATCATAAAAAAAAATGTTATCACTGAATCTTGCATTGACCATAATACATTACATCCGTATTCGGTAGTGCTCGACGTAGTACTGGCGGACCATTGAGGCCTTATCTTTGCTTGTTTGGACGATGCACCGGTATTACATGAGCGCCCATTTACCGGTATTATAACTTTATACAGGTCTCGTTCATTAATGCAATTAAATTGGTTGTCTATTGTTTTCCCGAAGAATATAATATGCCATATATTCAAATGCGAGAATTTAATTTGGCCGAATTTTTTGTTAGACATAATATACTTTTGACATAATCTTCTTCCCCCTAAAATTATTAGTTTCCACAATGATACGAGTGCCATACGTATTGTTATCCATTTTATTAATTGCAACAATACTATTCAACAGAATATTTCAATGCCTTACAAATACAAATATTTGCTTTAAGTAAAATATAACTTGTAATAAATATATCACAGCACGATTATGTATTTCTGATAAATATATGACAGTATGATTACATGTTATATTTGTTTTTATTTCTAATACATATTTATCTAGTACATCTTTATACGACTAAAGTCGCTTTCATTCAAATTCAACCTAACGCCTTTGTTCTAAAAAGCGATAAGCTTTCTAGCACTTCGCCGGCCCCTGCCGCGGCATGCTCGCTTCGCTCGCTCGGCTCGTGCATTGTCTTTCATGTTCTAACCTAACCAAAACAAACCATACATAAACCTATTGATCATTTAGTATAAAACGAACCTATGTTCTTTTTCTAGAAGTTATTTAGATGGTAAATGATGTTGTGGCTTGTGATAATACGGCTTACAATCATGCTAGCAAATGATATTATTGAAATTTACTTTATAGGAAACAAAGTTTCTAGCACGTGACTAACATAGTAACCAATGAGTATGACGTATGAAATTATGAGAAACAATATTATGTCTGTTGACCTTTATAGCAGATAAAATTATGGCAAATGAAATTCTGGCAAGTGGGTGTAACCGAAGTGAATTAGCTGCTCTTGTAAAAAACGAGATAAATTATTTTAGTATTATTTTTATTTTACTTTAACTTTTTTTTATAAATGGGAAATAAACTCAAACAGTCCAATATTGAAACTTGAAAAGAAAATCAGAAATAAAGCCCATAATGTATTGGAATATAAACGTAATAAATACTATATTAATCAGATTAACAATAATTTTAAAAATAATAAAAAGTAGATGAAGTTTATAATAAATTGTTGGGAAGAGTGACATTGTCAAGGCCTTGCAACTCGAAAATTTACCGACAACTTTGCCGTCTCTTTCCAAAAATCTGTTAAAGAAATTATACCTAATTGTAATATTAGATTAAGAGACCAACACATAACAAACAGACATACTGACTCAAGTATTCGATTTCAAAAAGTAACAATCAATTCCGCAAAAAGTACTTTAACTGAAATGAATTCTAGAAAAGCTTATGGCCTCGGTAATACAACATGTTGTCCAGAATAACAGACCGTATAAATTGTAGAGTTAAGTCGGGTATATATCCTGATAAACTAAAAACAGGTTATGTTGGTCCTGTGTATAAAAAGGAAAGAAACATTATTTTACTAATTCAAATTAAATTGCTTCCTTCAATTGACAAAATTGTGGAAAAATGTATTAACGAAAAAATTCATGCGTTTTACCAGAAACAAGATGTCATGAACAAAAATCAATTTTGTTTTTTGAAAGGCAAGAGTATGGCTGGTCTACTTGTCAAGGTTCACGGACGAAGTCAATCACGGTTCCCAACTTAGGGGTTTTCCCCCCAGATTTAGGGGATAAAAAATTGGAATCGGTTTTTTTAGGGGGGATATATTTTTAGGGGTATTATTAGAGATTTTTTTATTTCGAATATTTTTTTATTTATTAGAAAAAATATACAAGGCGTTGATTGAACCAATAAAGCCAATAATTTTATTTATTTTTAACGCAGAGGTTTAGTGACATCTGGTATGAATGCTCGTTACTAAAAATGTGTTTAAATAAGAAATAAATATTACTATAGTGGGGCCGATTTTGTTGTGTCACCGCTAAAGCTAAACTAACTTAAAAAAATTCTAATATTAGCTTAGTTTTAGAGAAATGGTATTCCGTTGTCACCATACTTCTAAAATTTCTTTCTAATTTGACAGTACTAAGACGGCGATAAATTGAATAGATAGTGATGTCCTTGTGTTTACACGCGCATTACATTTCGTTATTGAGAATGGGTTAGAGGAAGAATGAAATAGAAATTACTTGAAAACGAGTATTATTTCAAGTACAATTATATATTTTCTTATCTGTAAATAAGTTTTATTGACAATGAAATTCAACCTGTCTTTGTTTTCGATTCCCAACAAATTCAGAAATTCAGTTTTTAATAAATAAATAACGACATGGCTGTATAATTTAATGTCTTTGTCGATCATCGTCAAGTCAATCGGACGAAAACAATGTAACCTATTCTATTACAAATTGTAAAACAAAACAAAATACATTATTTTAGTTGTAATACATATACATCTCCCTGTTTTTACTTCATAATTAAAAAGTAAGAGCAATAAGAAGTTAATTATAAAGTTTTTAGAATCTATACTTACTATCGTCGGCACTTGGTGGAATTACATTGTATATACACGTTTTTTGGAGTAAACACTTGTACTTATCCACTGTATACTTTATTTAACACTTTCTGTTACTTTTTAGCCAACCGGTTTCACTTTTTACAGCATCATCAGGGCTTTGAAACTAAAGATAAAACAGACTTTTTTGATGTAATGTTTAATACCTATTTGGTTAGATGTTACTGACGGTACCGTATGTGGGTAGGATATCGTGTTAATAATGAGTGAAATTAGTCAATTTTGGTGGCATTTTGTACAATTTTGTTCAGTGAAAGTGCAGAAATGAAATAATCATGAAGAAATTAGCGTATCGTATATTTTCTCGTTGCCGCCAAATCTCATTACATGAGCTTGTGTAAAAAGGCCACCGCTTTACCCAAGAGCCTGACATGACTTACTGACGACTTATGACTGATGAATTATTATAATTGATATAAAACAAATATAACATTGGATGCAAATTTCTACTTGACTAATGGCAAAATACTAACGAGATTGCCAAAACCTAAAGAAAGAAAAAGAAAAGAAGCGTTGGACAAATGTGGTATACGTGGCCCCTTGTTTATCTGGTGTGACAATTATCTCCATAAGCGAAATCTGTAAGGATTTTAAAGCCCGGTGAAGTTGTCAAAACTTCGCGGTTAGCAACAAATTAGTCATTAAAAAAAAAAGTAAGAATTAATGACACATACAGTGAACCAACGGCTCAGGGATCTGTATTAGGACCCTTGCACATTTCGAGTTATGTAAACGATATGAGCCATTGCATTACAAACTGACTAAGCTACCAGTTCACGGATGACACTCGTTTGGTGATCGAAAATAAAAACCCTTTTTTTATTAGGATGTCTCCACCACGACAGAAATATGAGGAGCAAGATATGAGGACAAGCCACTTAAAGCGCGTGCGACCCGCTTACGAACACAATTCCCCGGTGAGTTTTGTTTCATAGTAAAAGTATTTAAGTAATTTACGAAGTAATTCATCATTTACGAAGTTTTAGACTTCTAAAGTTTATGCCATATTTTATACCATAACTATGCTATGATTAAAATTAAAGATGGTATTGCCATGGCAGCCTTATTTTTTTTGTGTACAGCTATTGACTACTGGCATACCACTTTGGAAAAATTTGGAAATATGAGGGGTGTTCAATTGTTAATGAGAATAATATTTAGTGTTTTTTTTTTTAATTTGACTCTTAAGTACATGTACAGCAAATATCTGAATAATTTAAACTATGTTATGGTAAAAAATGAGTTAAGAAATATTCAAAAGAGAAAATAATACGTACGGTATGTTGCAATATGATAGACTACAGCCCCATGCCAAAATTAGATGGGTCATATAAACCACCAGGTGACGTATATAGAACGATATAAGAGCATAAAATATAAGATTCAGCACTATGCAGTATGCCGTCACCTGTAAGCAGTCCAAAAGAGTGCAGATGAGAATTCAGAAGTGCAGGTAGAATGAGTCCGTTTTAGTCTCTTATTTTTGTACGACATTGTTACCATTGGATGGTGAATATTATATACTTGGGTGCACCGGGGGTCCGCTGGGATATGTTTTGATAACGGGGTGCAGGCCTTGTCGTGCTGTCACACCGCGTCGGTTTAGCACGTGTCATTACGTCACGGGTCACCGACCTGCGCATAAGATTACAATTGGTGGGAATCGGTAAATGTTTTGTTACGTTATATCCATACGTCTTGTATTTTGCATCGGATAAATATATTTTTTTACTTTTTTTTATTTCATAGATCAAAAAGGTTTATCGATTCTGAACCGTTCCTCAAACAATGGATGGTCCTGTTTTATTAGATTTTTGGGTATAACGCTACAAGTGTATAATATAAAAAAAAATTGGAGTAAACAAGTGTAAGGTAGAAAAAATCAACTTCATTTTTCATCTTCAATTTATTGACTTCAGTTGAACATTTGACAATTCTCATTAGGTTTTGAACACCCCTTGTATACATGATAAGTAATAAGTCTAGTGCTCACTTCTAAGTTGTTTAGAATAGAATAGGAATTTATTTATTCTTCGTAAACCATACAAGAGGCAATTATGACAAATCTGCCACCGGATCGGAACATTTGTTTGAAATATATACGCCGAAGGTCTAAGAGAAAGTAACCACTCATACATTACATGTTATTTGCCGAAGTTATTAAACTGGAGTGCAGATATACACCCATTATGTTGTTTTAGAGTATATTTAATGAAACCAGTATTATTACGAAGGTAGAGATTTTTCTCAACGTATTTTTATTTTAGCACTTGCCCTGTGCTTGGGATAAATTTTCTATAAATTTTAAAGAAAGAAAAAATTTCGCCCTGTCTGTCTGGGGCGAAATTTTTTCTTTATTTAAAATTTATAGAGATTTTT
>NJDC01000961.1:19982-46260 GCA_002245475.1 Calephelis virginiensis
TTTTGAACACCCCTTGTATACATGATAAGTAATAAGTCTAGTGCTCACTTCTAAGCTGTTTAGAATAGAATAGGAATTTATTTATTCTTCGTAAACCATACAAGAGGCAATTATGACAAATCTGCCACCGGATCGGAACATTTGTTTGAAATATATACGCCGAAGGTCTAAGAGAAAGTAACCACTCATACATTACATGTTATTTGCAGAAGTTATTACACTGGAGTGCAGATATACACCAATTATGTTGTTTTAGAGTATATTTAATGAAACCAGTAACATTACGAAGGTAGAGATTTTTCTTCTAGCTTTATCTTAAAAATAGAAATAACCAAAAAAAGTGGCTACGGCAAACCGAAAGAAATTATGTAATAAGAAGTAACTAGAAAGTTACTTGAATTACCAGTTATCCTTATTGAAGATTGAGTGTTCGTTAGAAATGATATTTCAAGGAAAAAACGTCAAAGCAAAAAATACAAGCTTTAAGTGAATAAAAAATAGCACTGGATATATTCAGAGCTTTGTTTTAATTAAATGCTATATAAGTTGCCAAAACTATGAGCAGTGATTTTTGCAGCGAATTTGGAATCTTCATCAAAATCATATCAATTTTAAAATACTTCGTTGTTTCATATTTCATACTACAAAATATCGGAATTTACTCCTAAAAAGTATTTCCGGAGAATTACAATTAGGGAATTTTAAAACTAAGAGTGGTGTAACTAGTATCATAATCTTCTAGCCTAATCTTCCATGCTTGTATACAACAACACTTTCCACTAGTCTATTGACAAGTTTTTATGCTATAATTTCTACAATAAACAAAAAACTTAAATATAATGCCTTTCTAAGAAAGACAATATAATGAAGAGAAAATTCCTACAAAGTGAGGCAACACTTGAAAGGAAGTTCCTTGAAAAGAGTGAGTGAACTGTAACAATAGCAATTGGTTTCCGACATTGTGATTTGAATTCTTATGTCGAAAAACGGATGTAATTGATATGTTTCCCATAGCTGACATTGGCTCAATAAGTCGTGAAAAACAATTGAAAGCCATATTTATAAAGAAGAAGAAGACATGTTGAAAATTAGATAAATCTTTAAAATTTAGAAATGGACAATATATTACACACCAGCTTCAGAAAAATATACCCTAAGTTTGAAATATTAACTAACAATGTACCATTAAAATTTGATCAACAATAATAATATTCAGATAAAACTCAATATTTAAATTAGAACTCGCATACACTGCGTCTAAAGCTTCTGACATGTTTTGAACAGCCATTAATCGAAATCGATCCAGCAAACGGAACACCAAACTGTTAAGATCCGACCTGCCTTTCCAAAGGTTGTAATGCCACCACTATCAATTTATTGACCACAAACAATGCACGCTCATAATTAACTTAAGATATTAAAATGATGATATTAAATATAAAGAGATTGATGTTTGCAAATGCTTTACTAAACTACTGAGGTAAATTAACAGACATGAAAAGAATTTTTATCTAAGAATCAGTTGCAATTAATTATTTATTTTGTCATTTATTACTCGCATCAAGATAAAAAGGGGATAAGTTGTAAGTTTCTGAGATATATTATGTACTATATATTATATACCTTCTAATTTCAAACAATACGAAAAAAAAGGTTAGGTATACGAAAAGGTTGTAAACAGATGTATTGATGTCAAGTCTTATAATAACTGACTGATTTGGATAATGGGTTGAGTATGTAAAGAAACGAATTCTGAGACATGCATAAAAAACTTGATTACCATATGTTTTCCATATGAACGAAGCTAAAAATGAAGAATAATAAAGATAATATAAATAAATGAATATCCCTCCTTATATAACAGTAACTGTATCTACCCCAAAAGTAAGCAAATTATTACAGGACATGAGCGTGAGCAAAATAAAAAAAAAATGAAAATAATTTAAATAAAAGATTGAACTAATACAACAATCTTAACATTCACAAAATACATATATGTAATTTAATGAAAAAAAGTATAATAGTAAGAGATTTATTACTGAAATGTTAACGACATATTTTAACTCAGTCTATATTACTTTTTATTTATTGATGTCAATTATAGAATACATGAAATTAAAAAGAGCAAAGATTGTTGAAAGAGGTGTCTTTGCTGCATTTTTACATTGAAAAGAAGAAATAAGAAAAATGAGTGACGAAAAAAATGATGAAGTAATTATGATAAATAAACTTAAAGGGTTATAATTAAAAAAAATGAGAAGTAGTTTCTAGGTAGTAATGGAAGGAGAGATGATTATATAAAAAGAAATACTTCGAAAATAATCTTAGACGCTTTGAAGCTAAAAACATAATATTATATTGAATTTTTAAATATATGTAGTGATAGATATTGCTATTGCTATTGATTTACCATTTTTGCGTGGATAAAATTCTGTTAAAGTAATGGATGACTACATAAAATCAGAAACTAAAGTTTAGCTTGCAGGTATTTTGCCACGAAGCCGTGCTATTGTTTTGGCAATACATATTAGTATATATAGCCTGTTGGCTTAACTAAATTTAACAAGTTGACACCTGACTGGGATAGCCTGATTGCAGATAATATGTGGAAATATGTGTTGACATAAGACATGTATATTTACAGTTAAACCTGCAGATGTAAGCAAAACACACAATATGACAACCCACACATACATTGATTGGCAATGGAAATCGTTTTACTTACTTTTTGTATAAATTAAGTGTTTCGGCGATCTTCGTTTTAAAAATAACAAATGAGACAAAGTAGTACGTATTCTATAAGACGTTCCACACAGCGTGGTTTTGTATTCGGAATAGTTCTTGCTACCTAGAACTATGTAATACTTCAAATTAATTTAAGAATTTGCAAATTAAATTTCAATTTACAGGCACCAAATCAAGCTATGTACTCGGGAGGATTTCATTCCAATATTCCTCATGAACAATATCCTAGAGGCAGTCCGAGTGATCAACGATGGCAAGAGAGAGACAAATTTGATGTTAGAAACGTAGAAAGCAGAAAAGACTTAGAAAGATCTCATAAGTTCGAAATTCCAAGGACGTCAGAACATCAGCGGGTCATAGAAGATGTCTCAATCAAATCTCGATCTGCAGCTCGAGAATCAAGATCACCTCGACGCGATCGCTCTCCAATACGAGATCGTTTTAGACGGCATTCGCCGTCACCCCTCTCACCCCGACGTTCATGGGCACTAGAAAAACGTCGTAGTCCTGAAGTTGAGGATGCTCCACCACCACCCGCGTGGCCTGAACCAAATACAAGAAATGTCGATTACCAGCGACAAGAACGTGCAATATATTCCGGAAGAGAAAATGAGAAGCGAGTCCCAATTTGGGAGCGAAAACATGAGGAATCACGTGTCAATCGTCCAAGTCCTAAACGGGAAAGCGAAAGTGCGCAATTTAAGGGTAAATGGAAACCTGTGGCCCAAGAACGAGCTTCACCGTCACGATTTCTAGACGACGACTTTGCAGGGCCAAGGGATAAATACATGAGAAAGGAATTAGAAGAACGGGAAGAAAATTATCACCGAGAAGATAAAGAAAGGAAAGTGGAAATAGATCGTGGTTTTGGAGGATCACCTCGTGAAAAGTTTGAAGATAACAGAAAAGAACGGGCTGACTTATTTCACAAAAAAGGGGAATATTTGCGCAAACAAATGGACTTACATAATAAGGATATTTTGCTAAAGCAAGAAGAACTACAAAAAGAAATTGACGATGTTTACAAAAGAGCGGTCGACTTTGCAAAGAAAGCGCAAATGCATCGTAAAAATGAACAAAAGAAAGAAAGAACTTCAAGTCCTAATCGTTATAAGAAAAGATATGATGAAGAAAGTAATATGAAAGAAGATTTCAATAGAGACGAAGAGATACGTCAAAGACGAAGTGATATCAGTTTTCATGATAAGGACGATTTTCAACGTCAAAAAGTCACAGCTGCTATCAAACAGAAAAGAGACAGAGCAGTGGACGAAATCTCTGAGAAAATTATAACCAAGTTTGGAACTAATTTATCTACAGAGTTTCGAGGAAGAGTTCTTGATGCTATGAAGATCAAAGTTATGCGCGTACTTGAAAATATGTTCGGAAATGAAGATGTATCATTTATTGAGATGGTAATTAAATATAACGCTAGACATGATGCTAAGGAAGAAGAAAAACTTTTCGATGGCGTTGTTTCTTGTTTTCCAAGTCATTACAGAAGCATGATACGACCAGCTAAGGGTAAGAATTCTAATTTGTTTTAATTTAAAATGTTATTTGAAACTTTACCTGGCGCGGGATAGAGATAGTGTTTGCATTTACATTATAGATAGTTTGTCATGGTTCACATTAAACTAGGATGCATATATTGTTAATTAATTGAGGATGAGGTTTAAGGGTTACCTACCGGACCGGAGGGTACCGGAATGTGTAAGTACTGAAAGATAAAAAAATAAGTGTATATCTCGTATTAAATGTACTTATTTTGCGTTCGTCTATATTTGAAAAAATCTTACAGATGAATCTAAAGTTCCTGACAAGAAAACTATTCCTGAGTCAAGATTTAGCAAAGGTAATCATACTGTTTTGAGATTCTATCAGACATATCGCATATTTATTTGACAAGTGTGATCAAACTAAATTTCTTTACTTACAGATCAGTTGCCTATTGCTGACATGGCGAGTAAGTTTGCAATTTTGATCCCTTTCAAAAGCATGAAATATTTGTTCATGTGCCTTTTTGATTGATTGATATGATTCTTCCAGATTGGAACTTTTTGCAAGCGAATGTGGGCGGAACGTCGTTAGTTCCAGTGAATGCGGTGCCGCCTGTAGGTGTGATGATTAATCAGCCGGTAATGGTTCCGTTGCCGAGTCAGTATCAATATGTAGAACCCATTCAACAAATGGAAACAGTCGTGGGAGCACCAGACTTGCTTCCACTGCCGAAAAAGGATGGTTATAGTTTATATCTTTGTAAGGACGATTTTCAGCCATTCGGGGATTATGAATTAGACCGCCTAAAGGAATTTCTTGTTCAGCAATTAATTCAAGTTACTCAAACTTCGCACGGTTGGGCACCGGATTTCACAATTAATAAAATACACAATATTTATCGGTATGAGGTTACCACACGCGATGAAAGATCAAGAGATTGGCTTTTAAATTTAGATTTTAGCGAATTTCCAGACTTTAATGTTCTGATTTATACTACTGAGGAATTGTGGTATGAACGCGCCGCTATCTGGCTCCCAGGTCATTCCAGGTGCCGGAATATCGAACCGTTAACGAAACTGAAATTACAGAATAAAAAGTTGGCAGGTGTTAATATAGGTAAGTGGAAATTTGTAAAAAAAGTCGTAACTGTAAAGGGTACCCGTATTTATGTAGATATGCCGCCATCATCTGCGCGAGCGTTGGAAAACCACAACATGATGTTAAGTTACGAATTGCAAAAAGTAAACGTATTTCTCAAAGCTGTTGCAGTCGATAAGGATGCTTTTGACGCTGGGTTAAACGAGGAGTCTGTGTTAACTATACCGCCTGCGCAAAATTCGCTAATGCCATCAATTCCGGACACTTGCAACACTGTTAAAATATCACTTAAGGGTGATAAGCCTTTGACAGTACAATTGGCGCGGAAAGTGAAAGATATGGTAATATATCAATTATACAAGTACCATCAGAGCGATGGGAATAGTCGTACTGATTTTGTCAAATACGGGTTTTGTCAACCGGGCTACTTCGCTGTTGAGCCTGAAAACGAAGAATCTAAGAAATGGTTATGCTCTATAGAGTTAGGAAAGGTGAATCGTCAACCAGTCGTCGTTATCGGAGCGGATAACAAAAATAACCGATATTTCAAGATGTACATCGATTTCAAACGTCAAACTTACAACTGTGCGTTCATATTGGAACGTTTGAGACAAAGCAATCGAGGAGTAAAAGGAATTAATTTTGACATGTGGAAGAACGCTAAAATTGTAATTGACACGAAAACTAATAGGAGGAATCTGGAAATTGATATTGATTTGGAATCGGTAGATACTATTTCGAAAATGAAATTTAAATTAGATTTTGCTGACGATCGTCAAAACATTACTAGCGTTGATCTTATGTCAGAATACTCGCATGATAGAATTAAGGAGATGATAAATAAATATAAGGAAGAATTGCGCGATACTTACGACGTTGCTAACATGGATATATCGTCTGAATCCGGGGAATCCGATATCATTTTGTGCGATTAAAATTAAAGTATTTTGTCATGGTCTTATAATTAAAAGGTGTTTTGCAAGAAAATCTTGCCTAATAAAAAAACTTAATACAAAACGTTTATTATCGTTTTATTAAACATAACTGATCAAAGCTACGAAACCTTCGTTCAATCAATTGTAGAAAATACGACGATGTAGTGTACGTATTGATAGTGCTTTTGGAAGAGATGGAAGATGCATGAAAAGTCGAATCGATAAAAAGATAGTCGAATGTCGAGATAAGGGTGCAACGCAAAGTCTGTGATGCTACGCTCGCTGACTGCATTCGCAACATCGAGATCCGAGAAAGTGTAGGAGTGAAAGAAAGTGTTGTTGTAAAAAGAGAAAGGGCATGCTCCATTGATTCGGTCATGTGAAAAATTGACGCAGATAAAGTAGAAATACAATGCAACTGTTAATAGATATAGGTACCCGGTGAGACCTAGGTTGACATTTCACGATCGAATCACTCGGATTTTATCAGAGGTGTGAAGAATCTTCAAAACTAGCGTGTTTGTATGAAGAAACTGATAATGTGGAGTAACCTACACAGATCTGCAAGGATCGTGACATTTAGTACTCCATACTCTCTGCCTACCCAGTAAGGGACTTGCAAAATTAAAGTGCGTAGGCACTAGCTTAACATACTTCCATCTTTACACTGCCCCTTCAGATGGGCTACGACAGTTTGGACAAGACTGTCATTAAAAAAGTATCTAAATTCGTCTATCAAACCGAGATAATAAATATAGATTTAAATACCCGAAACAAAATTGATGGCGACAAAAAAAGCCCGTATCACTTCCACTAAAGTTGCCCGTGGCATTTTAAACTAAAATTGAATCGAGGGTCATTTTGAAAATCTTTCAAACTGTCAAATAAGGGATTATTCCATAAATTATAAAAACTGTCGGTATCATGATCCTGTTTTACCAAAGCTATGAAATTTCATAGTAATATTAGGATGATATGTAAGTATGGCAAATATTTGCTTTATGTTGTTGCATAAGATGAAAAATACAAATTTTAAATTTTAACAAACTAAATGATGCGATTCAAGTGTTTCAGATCATTTCAGAATTAGAAAACTCTGTGATCTTCCTGAAATCGATAGAAACATTGAAATAAGATTAGCTGAAGCAAACAGGAATTCAGTAGAGGTAAGGCTTAAAACTTTTATCTACATAGTACCTTAGGAATCGTTGCAGTCGATTCAGTGACAGTTTCTATTATGGAAAAAACACATTTGCAGATCTCCTTTTTTCTTCGAAAGATCAGTGATAATATTCGTCGTATAAGCACTCCAACTACATATTCAAAGTTGCCGAAACAAAAGTAGGTATTTGTCTTTTGGAATTTTAGATGCCCCACGAGTTTTCAACGGCGATTAAGAAAGTTAAGTAGTTAAGATATGTCCTCTTTAAAACATCTTTCAAAATGTCGTGTTAGAAAAACAATTTACAGAGTTAAAACTGCAATGTTCTATTCTGTTGTCATCAAATTATATCAAATATTCTTAAGGCTATAAATGACATTGTGACCATTTCTCAACGAAAGCTTTGAAGGGTATTTGTTTTTGAAATATGTTTGCTTAAAGGACATCAAAACCTTTCTATGTTCGTGTATTCTACAACTGGTCAAAATGGTAAGCTTTTTTTTTTGACAACATGCATGGAAATTAAACATTATACATTATGATTTCAGATATATATGCAACTTTAAGTTTAGCATTAATGTTAAGCTTAAAGTTATAATCTATAATTTTTATAATAAATTTGTTTATTTCGTTATATATTTGTTTATTTAAATTTGTATATTTCGTTCTATAGGTATTTTGGCATTATGTGGCAACATTTTACTATAGCGATATAAAGATGCAACATGGAGAGGCTCAAATATTATTCATCAAATAGAGTCATCGTGAGAACAATAAAATTTAGGGAGTGTTATTATTGCAGGATTGCTGACATTACAAGGTCAAGTTAACTTGTTGCTTACAAGTTTCTTTAGTTTCTTGGTTGTTCGGGTTTTAGTTTAAATGATATGGTCTTCGATCAGTCACATTCTTTGTCTGTCTCTTTTTAAGGACTCATTGTTCACTTCTGAAATAGGTCCAGATTACTAGTTGTTTCTAAATTTAAGTTTCCGTGATCGTCTAAAATCCTCATCGATATTACCCACGCAACTGAAACATGAGCCTTATCCTTAGCTTAAAGTTTAATGGAGATATACTACAATGAATATTAGCGAAGAGTTTCGAAAAATCCAGGTTTTTTTTTCTAAAAAATAATCAAAGAAACTGTCTGTCTCTGAAAATGAAGAAATAATTGGGTCACAAGGCGATGTTTCAAGACCTGATGGATGAAATAGTCTAAATATAAGGTTGTATGTCGTTTTATATTTTTTTGGGGTTGCTGTCGCGGTCGGTAAGCATTCGATGAATTCATTCCAGATAATACAGTAATATACTGTCGTTCAGAAACAAACTTCATATAAACTGATAAAAAAGTTCTTAAGTGTAATCAAAGTGTAGGTTATGGTTATTCTGTTGAAACTTTGTAGTTACGTAATACGTAACAAATAGTTTCTTCAATCGCATTTCATTATTCTGTATGAGGATTTTGTCATAAATTGAGATACATGAGTTGTCCTTATAAAAATAATATTAAATATTTATGTCACTTCCTATATGTATTTTCTAGTCATTATAGATTTCTATATATTTGGTGACGTCATCATTTTATGCTTAGTCTTTATGGTACAATTTTGGTCAGAGATATGTTTTAATGAGTCCATAATTGTTGAGGTCATATGCTGATAGTTATTTTTTTTTTACCAAAGTACATCACATTCCAAATGACGTTTTTTGTGTTTCATTATACAGATTTTAATTGAAAATAAGATTAGTTTTGATATACAATAACGCAGAAGTAGAAGATGGTATTGATTTGATAAAAAAAATCGATCGTCATAAGCTAAATAATGTTAAAATTGTGTACGTTAAGTATTGCTGTAAAACAAAAAAAAACATCTAGGCTATAAAACAAGGATTTTTGTTCTAAAAAAAAATAACCGTGGAAGTGAATGATCCGCTCGGTGATCGGTTGTAGTTTTGATATCATTTTATCATTATTTTGGCCCTTATGGTCTACCTTTCCTTCATTCGAGGTCTTTGAAATTAATTCTAACCGTTCTTTTGCTCTTGTCATAGAACTTCTCCAAAGGAATCAAGCTAAACGTCAAGTTCTTGCTAAGAGACATGCTCAAGGGTACAGATCAACGCATACGGAGGTCGAGTTTCGTAAAGCTGCATTTGCTAAAGGTAAGTGGCCAAATGTTTATAACATAACGACACTTCAATATATGTATTAGTAAATAGTAAAGAGTTTTAATAAAGTTCCGTGATAGTTCGTTTGGACAGAAATATAATTTACCCACAGAATAAGCAAGAAAGTCCAACAAATCTGATTAAAGCTTGAAAAGAAGCACTTGGCCGAAATGTGCACTTAATGATGAAGACGGTCAGTGCTGCCAACACGCCTTGCATGTTTGTGCAAAATTCTATCACTACGATACAAAAACACCAAGCGTGTTCTGAAACTTTCAGTCATATTTCAAAAACTTGCTATTTTTTTCCTAATGATCGAAACAGCCTATTGACAGAATACTAATGGGAAAACTTACTTTCAGGCAATGGTCCTGGTAAAAGAATTATGTTGAAGGGCAAATCGGTTGCAAGGATGATACCAAAGCGTCCCAGTGATATTAACACTGCTAACAAAGCTAAGGCCAAAATGATGCTTCCAAAACGCGGTGGGTAAAATTATTTTTTTTATACTTTGTGTTTTTCGATGTTGTTGTATGTGATACCTATTTAATTAGTGATTAATTTCATAGTTTAGCATGTTTATCGAAAATTCTGTCAAAATAGTTAAATTTTCTAAATCATTGAGAAATTATATGAATAAATTCTCTGCCCAAATGCCAGTCCGTCGTGCTTTCTTTTTATTTTTTTAAACGACTTAGAATAAAGAAGGAGATTATATGTTCGACTCCTATATATTTTATATACAGTGTTACATTTATAAAATCAGCCATATTTTGAAAGTGTATTGGAAATCGATAACAATTTCGATCTTAAAAGTAATTAAAAATAAAAATATATATAAATTACAATTTAATCCGGCGCAAAACACTCTAACCAACCAAGGTTTAATCTCGCAGTATAGTCTTTATTACAATGTGATACAGACTATAATATCAACTCAATTTTACACCTACCTTAGTCCATTTTTATTAATAAGACGGTTAGAGTCTATAGATGTCTAGTATTTGTAACCGTCAGGCAAAATGACTGGTGGTTTAATTAACTGGTTCTCGCCGACCACAATCGCATGAAAAGGCTGGTAACGTCATGACTGTACGAGTACTGTACAAATTCGACGTAGCGTGACAACAAGCGAATTATTAAAGCGGATTGTTTTAAACGAATATTTATAAAAGTAAATATTACAATTTCGCAAAAATATTTAAAATGCATTATCATATTAGTCTTATCTTCTTTGTATTAAAATTTGGTCTAGTCCTTTGAAAGTAACCCATACAGGGTTACTTTCAAAGGACTAGACCAAATTTTTAATATATTTCTTCGTCATAACTGAAAAAATATTTATCTATTTAAAAGAGAGAGGGTTCTATTGTCACCAAATCTGCGGGGCTATTCAGTATCTTTTTAGTGATGATTACTAGGTAAAGTGTGAAACTGTAAATAAATGACTATAATTTAAATAATAACGTCGCCTAGGTACAGCAAATAGAATATTATATCAGATATATCGGGGCTATTTTGTGTCGTTTTAGCGGGTAAAGCTAATAGCTATAACAGCAAATAGCTGTCAAATGACGTGTGATATTTCCATTGTATAACTGTTGGTCACTGGATATCTCCTTTTCATTTGTGTTGATCACTGGAGATAGCAAATATAAAACACGTCATTTGACAGATATTTGATGTACACTTTACCCGCTAAAACGACACAAAATAGCCCCGCTATATCTGATATAATCCCCAGAGAAGAAAATATTCTATTTGTTGTACCTAGGCGACATAATTATTTACATTATAGTCATTTATTTACAGTTTCACTGCATTTAAGTTATTAAAATTATATTTGTTTTACTTATTTTCTTTTATAGTCAGTATTTAAACTTAAAAAACCTGTTAACAATACAATGTAAATCAAATAGATTTGGTTAGCCAAACTTATAAATGGCGGGAATCTTTCAGCTCTACCACATAAATCTCAGATGAAACCTAAACAAAATACATCGCCGAAGAAATTGGATACCACTGCATCGAACTTGGATGTGAAGAACGTAGAAGGTATGTTTTGATGACTTTTATTCATGACTAGCTGTCCCGGCGAATTTCGATCTACTCTTTCTATTTGTATGGGAAAACTTTAAATGTGTTTTTACCAAGTTTCCTGGCAGCTTTTTCTTTTTTCTTAACTTTGAAACCTTTCCTAGACTTCCACAAATAATTCAAAACAAAAATTATTCGCATTGGTCCAGCTGTTCTCAAGTTTTAGCGAGATTAACGAGCAGCAATTGATTACTATATGTATATAAGATTAAATCAGAACAAATAGAAACATACACCAAAGGATTTCCTGAAAAATATATACATGTATCGACCCTAAATATGTTGACAGTGTATAAGGTTGGTAACTTCGGATCGGATTTTTTTTTCAATTGAACGGCTGCCCTTAATCTTAGCATTGTGGTGACAGTAATATGTAGGAGCGTGGTAGCAATTCTGGCAAACTGCTGCATACCGCCCTACTACATAGTAATTACTGCCGAAAGTGGGAGGATCTTGTTTTTATAAACTTGCATTAGGACTTACGTTTACCACGCCTATAGTTGACAGCGACAGAAAAGCATTCTAACTTTCAATTGCATTAATTATGTAGCACTTTTTTAACCGCCTCCTTGGTCATATACACCTAACTCCACCGACTCCACTGGCGTATTATCCTTAAGGCAAACTAGGCACTTGCCTAGGGGTGCGATGTTATGAGAGGCGCGGACGTGAATGAAAAAAAAACGCAAGCAATTAACAGTCTTATCCCTCAAAACTATCAAATCAACTTCGACGAAATTGTTTAAACAGAAGATCTAAAGATTTTCCTTAATATCCATTCACAAACTAGTACCTAGTAAGCATAAACGCACGATACAGGGACGCCAATATTTTTTTTTGCCTAGGGCTCTCTCGACAATTAATCCGCCTCTGCGACTAACCACAAGGCTCGGGTTCAATTTCAGCAAGGGGTAGTGTTTGTGTGATTAATTATCTAGTTGAGTATTTGTACGTATTAAAAATCGTTGTCTAACATGTAACAACCATAATATAAGCATATCATTTTCTTAATTTGTTGTTAGATTCAATTTGTGTTATTTGTCTAGTGATATCAAATAGATAAATATTTAAAGGAGCTTAGATACACCCGTATACCCGAAGATGTAAACAGAGGTCCAACCAGGCCTCCCGAAAAAGGACTAAGTCCCACAATGTGACAAGTTGCAAACCTATCGTCAACCGGGCGCATACCCAATCTCGGCCAACATTCTTCTTATTAAAAAAAAATGTAAAAACGCTAGACATCGTAGAGTATTTAATAGTTAGAGTTGTTGTTTTATTTGTTTCGTCTCTGTGGTCCAGCGGTCCAGACGTTGGACTTGACTTCACGAGGTCCCGGGTTCGATTCCCGGGTCGGGCAACAAAAAGAAAATGTGGCTTGCCACCTATCACATGGGACTTAGTGTCTTCGGCTAGTCTTGGGTGCCGTGGTTGTTCCTCTGCCTACCTCTTCGGGGATATGGGCGTGGAAATACTTTACTTTTTTCTTTACTTTATTTCAAAGTAAATGTCTCACTATCTAAGGAGGTGCATAGGTAATCTATCTATCTTCTTAACAGTAATGAGTTACAAAAATGGAGAAACATGAGGAACCCTGCTTATGTTTAGCTAATCTAGATCCTTTGGGTTTTGTTACCAGATGTTGACCTGATAGCAAACAGGAAACCAAACATCAAGTCACAGAACACTGCTGATAAGACTGTGACTCAATGTCCAAAGGGAGCATCAACTTTAAAACTGACAAAACCAAAGGATACAAAAGGTAGGTCATTTATATGCGATGAAACTTGCGAGTGTCCATGATGGACGATAAAATATTAATTGTAACTGTAATCGTTTAAACACACTATTTTTACACAAAATCTGTATATTAATACGTGACGCCAAAACTTTGTACCCCTTTTTACGAAAATTGCGCGGACGCAGGAGTATAAAAATTGGCACACATATAGTTTATGTGTAGGAGAAGTGCAGAACGCTAATATCTTTCTATAATAATACTTATAAAGTACATTAAATCAATAACTAAAATATTACCCACACTACCATGCATTTGACACACACAAACAAATATATTGATGATAACGATAAAAGATCACAGATGGCGCCCTAAAAAGTTTGGAAACAAAATAGTTGATCTTAGAAATGAAAGTGGCGTTCTTATCAACAGATATTAAAATTTATTATGGTCGAATTTCGAGCAATGGGCGACCACTAGTATAAAGAAAACGTCATTACTTTCACAACTACATACACAAGCTATTAAAAAACCACTTAACTACCGTGTTGGTTGGGACTCCTTTGGAGAATAGACCATCTGTCAGCTCGTGAAAGGCGTGCATAGGCTTACCGTCACTAGCACCGTGACATCCTACTAAGTTGTAGTAGAGTTTCGCAGCGACTCGTCCGGATTGGTACCACCGCCTCACCTATTTCTGCCGCTATAACGTCAGTGCTTGCCGTTGACGTGTTCCGATTCGGAGGGTAAGGTTGCCGGTAAACTTAGTTTTGCTCTAGGCCTAACATCCCGGCCTCAGGTGGGCAACTCACCATTACCACCTTTTGTTTCTAGCCAGCGAGAATTTCTTACACTCGGGAAATCCGTCTGCTTGTTTGCTTCCATTGTCGTGTAATCAATTGTTTGACCATTTTTCGCTTGACTTGATCGCTTCGAATATCCGACATGATTATTTATTAAACAATTTTTAGAAAGTAAATTAATTTATCCCTATCTACCGTAAACTACCACATTACTACAATAATACTACATTGCTGTGTTTAATAAAAATGTGTTATTAATTAGATATTAAATAAAAATCGAGTTGCGTTAGATTCTATTAATGTAATAATAGTGAAATCAATAAAAAAAACATTTTTTTAAAAAAATCATGAAATTTCCGACACAAAATCCTAACTACATATTATGCATGTCTATCATGTAAATACAGAATTCATGGTTGCATTTTTCGTTACGCTGTCATTTACACGGTGTATATTTAATAAATTTATTATGAGTATATTTAATTTATTTATTTTAATAAATTGCCTGTGTGGTCTAGCGGTTCGGGTATTGGCCTTGACTTCATGAGGTTTCGGGTTCGATTCCCAGGTCGGGCAACAAAAAGAAAATAGGGTTTTTCCAATTTTCTAATAAAAAAAAAGGTTGCTCGGGATTGGATATGTGCCCGGTTGGAGATAGGCTTGCCACCTATCACATTGTATGACTTACACCCGTATTCAAGAAGCTTACCTTATCTAAGTAATGAAAAAACGATAAGCGAAGTTCGACATTTAGCTGTGCGTTTCTTACGTCAGGCCATCCAATTCATGAACAATACTTAGAACTGTTATGAAATTAGGTATTGTGTTAAATTGGATGGCTTGATGTAAGAAGCTGCCTTCCTCTTCGGGGATATGGACGTGAAGATACTTTTTTTTAATATATATTATTTTTTATCACACATGTCTGTTGGGAATCGAATAAAAGCCTCGAGATGGTCGTTGATGTTAGGTGTACGCTGACTCCTCCTATTATAGACGGGTGTCTTCTAGGACCTCTAATTATAGATGATAATAAATCCCAATAATTCCAGTATTAGATGAAGTGAAAAAACAAGAAAAAGAAGAGCAAGAGGAAGAAACAGTGACTGATGGACATTTTGAATTAAACTCGCTTATGACGAGGGTGCTTCAGGACGAGTTGCGGGAAATCATGATTGAGGTACTATGTTCATCTTTTTTTAAGAAAAAAACGCTTTGGCTCTAGAAACAAATCTAGGATACAGGAAAAAAGGGGCTCATTGATATTCTAATTGTTTTGTTTTAAGTACAACATCTTTGATCAAAACTTTTAACGTTGTTTCAACTTTTAATGAAAGACCTGCCATTAAATAAATTTAAAAAATGTTTAAAAAAAGGTTACTATACCAATGCTAAATATTTATCAGGTAAGAGGGCTTATTTTTAATTGCTCTTCATACCAATCTCTTGTAAATAATAATGTATAACATATTAATACTTAATTTGTACTAGGTAATAGTTTTTACAAGTTTCCAATACATACAAACATTTATTAGCTATCTTAAAAAATAATAATTTATATCATCATATACTCAAACCGACTAGGAAACAAGCATATTTAGATGTAATTGTTAGTAATTTAGATAATGTTCAGTCTGATACTCATATCCTGGTTTAACTGACCATGACACTGCTCAAAAATACAAGTAGACTCTTGACACCACCCTCTTCTTCTTCTTTCTTTACATATGGCTTTTATTGCGTCAGGCACAATAATTCTGCCAATGTCTTGTGGTGAAAGAGACACAGGGGAGCTTCTTTGCTTTACGGAATCAAAGCTGAGGAAAACCCAAAATATAGACACCAATAGATTACACACATATCACATGCAGACACTCACATTGCTACACCAAATATACTCAGTGTTAAAAATATGCAATAACTTGACTTGCCAATGGTTAGATTTTTATATTGTTATTAGTTATGTATTTACTGAGGACTTTAATAAATGATGGATACATATCAGACAAAAGGCACGCAAAGTTAGTAGGGCGAGGGATTTCTTTTGGGATTATTTCATATAGGGATATGTTATATTTAGGACAGTTGAAGAATATATGTTCCACAGTTCCTCCGTCTAAACCACATTCACATAAAGAGTGGTCTCTTACTCGATTTTTTCTTAAATGAATAGGGGAAGACGAGTGATCCAGTCGTAACCTAATGATGGAAGAAATAGCAGATTTATTAATCTTTTTAAAGTCGAAAAACCACTGTTTTTTGGGGATGGAACTTTGTATGTTGGCATAATATCTGCCTTTATTACGTTTAGAAATTGATTATGCCGAGTATCATGCCTTTTCTAGATTAACTCGAGAAATAGAGTTCAAGTCATGATGATAAAGTTTTGAATCATTGGTATTTCCTATGGTTATAGCCTTTTTAGCACAGGAGTCAGCAGACTCGTTTCCATGGATACCGCTATGGCTTGGGATCCAAGGTATTTCTACTTTTAAATTTAAGAGGGAACATGTGTACAATGCTTCTTTAAGCTTTAAGATTAATGGAAATTTGGATTTGGAACTAAAGGGGTTACTACTTCTAAGGGAATCAGAAAAAATAACAGATTTGTTTAGGTTATGGCTAATGATGAAGTGAAAAGCTTCCAAAAGAGCAGTGGCCTCACCAGCGAAAATAGAGGTCTCCGGAGGGCACTTAACGCTGAGGACTACGTATCTTGGAATCCAGACTCCCACCCCTACAGCGCCACATAGTGAGAGCTTCGAAGCTTATTAAATACACGATTTGCATTGGGATCGTTTTTCTTTATGCCCAAATCAAGAGATATCACCGGTTTGTATATCATAAGGGCTGCAAACACCACCCTCGGATAATATCGGAACGATCTGATCTGATGTCAATGTTGGTCAAAATGGTAATTTTTTATTGAATCAGACGTTACTTTGCTGAAATTCATTATAACAGATGTAAAACTTATTCTACATCTGTCATCTGTCAATATTCTACATTTGTCTGTATGTTCACTTATTTTACATCTGTCAAAATGGTAATAATGCTAGTTTGAAGTCTGGAAGTTGATCCTCTTGGCTGCACATCGGCTACAAGCTGGAACGCTATGAAGGCCCTCACGGGGAGCGTGAGTGTGCCGCTGTAGCAGCCCAGGGAAGTATAAAAAAGTAATAGACAATTATTGTTTGACATACACTAGGTTTGGCGAGCGCTGCCGGATGAAACTTATACAAATGTGGAGGAGTGGGCGGCCAACGCATACCGAAACGAACTCGGCGACGCTCTCGCTAATGTAAGTGTTTTTACATAAACATTGTATTTTATATGTTATACTTAATTAGCTGTCCCGGCATACTTCGTTCCACCCGTTCAGTTTGTTTGGAAAATAAATAAAATGTTGTTTTTCCTAGTTTCCTTGCAGTTTTTCCCTTTTTCTTATCTTTGAAACCTTTACTGAACTTGAACAAATAATTCAAAACCAAATTAGCCAAATAATTTTAGCCGTTCTCGAGTTTTAGCGAGACTAACGAATAGCAATTGATTTTTCATATATAGAAAATATACAAAATTCGTGACCGAACGACAACCATGGGAAGAAAAGATATGATGAAGCAGACAAACAAAAAGGTGGACTTACAATTTTGGTGGTAATTTTTGTAAAGCACTAGCGAAACTTATGGGCTTATGGGTGTATGCTATGTTTGAAGGAAAAATAAAAGAGATGAAACGTTTTAGAGATCAGATTGTGCATGATAAATATATTTTGTGACATTTTTAATCAACGTATTTCGGCGAATTGTTTAAACCTATAGAGAAATGTCGCGTACAACGTAATCTGACAGCACTGAACGTATTTTGTCTGTTTTATGCTTCCGTTGAAAGTAGATAGTAAAAACATAAAACTGGTTTGGAAGTCCGCTGCAGAATTGTCAACATTAAATATGAAATTTGACAACCTGGTAAAGCACCGTTCAAGCATCGTGCGATGAACACGCGAAATGGTATTAATTTTATATATAATTTTTATTTCAGGCTCTGGGTTTGAATATCACAAAAAGACTACTGAATGTACATAATCCTCTACTGGTAAAGGTGAGTTTAGCTCAATTTTCAT
Source organism: Calephelis virginiensis (assembly GCA_002245475.1). Classification (NCBI taxonomy): domain Eukaryota; kingdom Metazoa; phylum Arthropoda; class Insecta; order Lepidoptera; family Riodinidae; genus Calephelis; species Calephelis virginiensis. The sequence continues at coordinate 38,356 of NJDC01000961.1, forward strand.
AAATAAATTTTCTTAGAAAAACCAATTAATCATTTTATGTAATATATACTGACGGAAACAGAAATTTAAGTTTTTTAACTTTTTAAAAAAAATCAATGGATCTTATGGATTTTATTACTTTTTCGTGAAACTGTGTAAAAATTGATTTAAATTATTACTACCACATACACGTAGATACCGTAGATATAGGTATGAAAAAAGTTTTATATATCTACACATATAAAATAGGGGTTGAAAGTTTGTATGGAAGACCGTCATTTTTTAAGTTAGAAATATGAAACTTTGTTTTTGGGCTACTTATTTATAATGAGTACATACGTATTTTAGTGTTTTTGGAAATTCTACAACTAAGGGGGTGAAATAGGGGTCAAAAGTTTGTATGGAAAATCGTCATTTTTTTTAAGTTAGAAACATGAAACTTAATTTTTGCCCTAATTATTAAAAATTATTATACACGTATTTAACCGTTTCTGAAATTCTATCCCTAAAGGAGTTAAATAGGTAGAAAGTTTGTATAAAAGTCCTTTTAAATGAACTGTAATCAGTAAATATGTTAACTGCCACGCGAGCGAAGCCGCGGGTGACAGCTAGTAATCTATAAAACTGAGTATTTTTTATAACCTACTAAACCTGATTATGTTGAATCAATAAATGGACTCTATCTTTATTTCAGATTGCATTCTCCGGTCGACCGGTAGCTAGATGCCTAAAAGAGTTCCTTAAAACATACAACATAAAGTGCTTCAAGCGCCTCAACAACATGGGTGCCACTTTTGTCGCTAAGCTGGATGATATTGCTGACTTCGACAGGTTGTGCACTGCCAAGGATCTAAATTGTGGTATGTCATATGTATAACTAACTAATACTATCTATAAAAATTGAAATTGATTTCCGTGAAAAGTCATCAAGGTGTTTTTGTAACTCATTATACTCATAACATGTCAAAAGTCATTTATTCTGTGGCTTTAGGTATTACACTGAAGGTACAACGTCCAAAATTGGTCTCTAAAACCTGCCGAGTAGGCGTACAGATTTATTATGCAAATTTGGATGTGGGTACTTAAAAAATATAAAAGAAATAATTAATAAACATCGATGAAATTATTCCAAGATCCAACCTGGTATTGTAGTCTTTATTACACTGTGATACAGGTTTTAATCAGGGCTTGTTAACTGGTTTATTTGAAAACCTAAATCAACGCAAGTACATAGAGAGCGCATCGTTTAGGTTTTAGGTTACCGTAAACTTAAAAAACCGGTATTACGAGGGTGAATCCAAAAGTTCTAAGCCCGACCAAGAAAATGAAAGAAAAGCGGGTCTAAATTTATTTTTATTTTTCGACATAGTCTCCATCTAGCTCAACACACTTCTATATATATATATAATAAATGATAATACGAGGGGGCTAAATCCGGCGAATAAGGTGGGTGGGGCAGCAATGCGTAGCCACAATCATGGATTACAGGCATTGTTTCAACCGAAGTGTGAAACGTGTTCACACTAGTTTGACCTTTCGGTAAATAATCTACAAAAATAATGCCCTTCGCATCCCAAAAAACAGAAGCCATGACTTTGTTAGTCGACAAAACTACCTTAGCCTTTTTCGGTAAAGATCAGACTCTCCTAGAGTCTGATCTTTTCCACTGTTTGGATTGTACAGGAGTATGGTGGTGAACCCAGCTTTCATCCATGGTAACAAATCTAGACAAAAAGTCCTCGTGATCAGTCTCAAAAAGTTCTAAACAGTCTCGCGAAATTGTGTATCGAACTCGTTTTTGTTCAGCTGAAAGCAACCTCGGGACCCAGCGAGCAGAAACCTTATGGAACCCCAACTCTTCCGTTATTATGTGTTGCACCCGGCCATAACTAATGTTTGTTATCTCAGCTATCTTACGAATGGTCAAACGTCGGTCACCCAGTACGAGATTACAAATTTTATCGATGTTTTCTTTCGTGGTAGAGGATGTAGGCCTTCCACTCCTAGGATCATCTTTAATGCTCTCGCGACCGCGCTAAAACTCAGGTACCCACTTCTTGACACTGGAATACGATGGAGCAGACTCCCCCAAAGTGCTCAACATATCTTGATGGATGTCTTTTGGTGATAGGCCTTTTTTATTGAGGTACTTAATGACTGCATGGTGTTAAATTTTCTCCATTATTGAAAATTGCGTCAGATTGCTTTAAACAAATAATCACAGAAAATTTATATTGTGCAGTATCGGAATGAAACTGCGCACAATAAATCAATATGACACATACTAACAAATGACGGTAGATTTTAAAAAGATGTCATAACTCCATCTAGGTTAGGCCACGAACTTTTGGATCCACCCTCGTAGTAAAAACCTTAGAGGTTTTGGCTCTACATACCGGTTTTTACCGGTTTTGATTTTGCTCTTTTCGGTATTTTTAAGTGGCACTATTTGCTTGAAAACAGTGAACGTTTACGAACGAAAGTTACCTACTATTTTGCAAGTACAGATGAGTGAGTTTTTACATCGCTTTTATTTCGTCGCTATCGGCTGCGATAACAATTAGTTAAAGTAACATAATGCATTTATTTTTAATTTTGTGATGTTCGGTCCTAATCACTAATATTTTTTTACTTTATTACTTTCAATAAATTCTTTTCTACTTTGGGTTCAGCTAGATATTTAAGCATCTGTTTTAATTTTTAAGCTATTATCTTTTTATTTAGTTTTCTATGTAGATCTAATTATGTATTTTGTACATTACTTATTATAAAACTATTATCTCAGAAGTCCTAAGTTTCTTTGCTATTTTTTTTTCCTCATTAACATAAATATAGCAATGATGATTGCGACTTTATTAGTGTCTACGAAATAAAAAATTAAAAACTTAAAACTTAAGTAACAGAAAATCCAAAATTACAAGTTTATAGGTGTTTAGGATATTAGGATATAAAACCTTTTTTTAATGGGGTGCATTAGAAAAAGGTATTATTTAATTAGGTTTTTGAATAAAGGTGGGTTGACTGGTAGAGAATGCCATGTAGCATTAAGTACGACTTTGTACACTATAGTGCAAACATTTTAAATAAATGAAACTTATTTATGTTATCACATGAAACCCGATATTACGTTATTATAACTTAACATTAAATTATTGTCTAATTCTTGTATCTTTTTACTGTGATTTTTTGGTTGGACTCTTGCAAGTTTGCGTTTGCAAGAAAAACATTTATGAAAGTAAAAGTAAAAACGTTTATGACTATACCAAAATCTCGGAGTGCTAAAATTAAGTAATATCTCTAAAATCTCGTATCATTTTCCTGCGATATTTTTATAAAAGTACTCATTGTTGTCCTGAACACAGATCTATTTAGAAAAGAATGCGGATTTACGTGCATTTAAAAGATATTCTTAATGACAACCCGAAGTGACATCATCATCAGCCAGAGGACGTCCACTGCTGGATATAGGCCTCCTCCAAAGAACGCCACAATTTACAGTCACCGACCGCTTGTAACCAGCGTCTCCCCGCGACTTTGACCAGATCATCAGTCCACTGGGTGGGAGTTCGTCTTAACACTACGTCCTCCGGTGCGGGGCCGCCACTCGAGAACCGTCCTTCCCCAGCGGTTGTCGGTTCTGCGAGCAATGTGACCACAAAAGTGCCCATTGCCACTTCAGGTTGCTAACTCTCTGAACTATATCGGTTACTCTCGTTCTCTTGCGGATCACCGAATTACGGATCATATCTCGCAGAGAAATACCGAACATAGCTCTCTCCATAGCACGCTGAGCGACTGAGCTTACTTAAGAGGAACCACCCTGGTCGAAGACTTTCGACTTTAGGATCTGCGGTAATTTGGACAAGAATATACACTTTAACTTCCTGAACGCTACTCATCTGAGTGAATTCGGCGATCGACCTCTTTCTTGAAGTTGGATTTACCTAACTGAACAGTTTGACCTAGGTATATATACTGATCAAATCAACATCTTCAAGAATTGAGTTCTCAACGAGATCTGGTATAGTTGCAACATGAACGTTGAACACGACTTTTGTCTTGTCCAAGTTCATCTTAAAACCCACCTATTGGGAAACTCTATCGCGGTCACCGAGCATCTTGCTCAAGTCTTCCAGCGATTCCGCCATGACAACAATATCCTCTGCGAATCGAAGATGAGTTATGTACTCGCCGTTGATATTGATGCCGAGTCTTTTCCAGTCCAGAAGCTTGAAGACATCTTCCAGAGCAGCAGTGAACAGTTTCGAAGAAATAACGTCTCCCTTGTTTCACACCTTTCTGCAACTGGATCGGTTTCGAGCTCTGATCCTGTAATCGGACTGACGTAGTGGCTTTTTCGTACAAACACCTCAACACCTCGATGTATCAATAGTCAATGCGGCATCGCTGTAATGACTGAAGCACCGCCCATGTCTCAACCGAATTGAAGGCTTTCTCGTAGTCCACAAACGCTAGAAATAATGGCCAATTATACTCTTCAGTCTTCTGTATAATCTGGCGCAGCGTATGAATGTGGTCTACAGTGCTAAAGCCTTTACGGAACCCGGTTTGTTCGGGGGACTGGAAATCGTCCAACCTGCGTGATTAAAGATTAAACCTGCGTCTTAAAGAATTTCGACCCAACCGCCTCTTGGAAAGCTTGCACAAACCCAGTTGTTCAAATCGTCCGTTGATTCGCATTCTGCCAGACATTCTAAGCAATTTTGAAGTTCGAGCTGAAAGTTTTCGGGATTTTGGCATTGGACTGGGGTTGGACGGAGCGTAGACTTCATCAGCCGTGACCGCTTAAGCCTTGTGTTGATATTCAATGTGCCTCTTACCATCCGATGATCACAACCGGTTTTCAGCCTATTGATCACATAGAATTCATTGAATATGTGACGTCTGGTAGACAAAATTAAGTCTATCTCATTTTTGTCGACCCATCCGGGCTAATCCAGGTTCATTTACGATGTGGCTTTCTTCTAAAGAAGGAATTCATCATAAAGAGTCCTTCTTTCTCCAGAAATTTGGCGAACCGTTGGCCCCTCGGGTTACGCCTACCAACACCAAATTGGCTCACTTGCAGCTCATCACTCTCTGTCATACCCAGCTATGCGTTGAAGTCGCCCATCACCATCATTTATTGCGTTTTGGAGGTATGGATGGCTTTCGAGATTCCCTCGTACATCGCCTCCACCTTGTCGTCAGAGTGCGCCGAAGTCGGGGCGTACACCTGTATGACTTTCAGCGAATACCGTTTTGTAATTCTGAGTATCAGGTACGCCACCCTTGTTGACACACTCCTGATCACCTCTACGGTGTTGATGAGCGACCTCCGGACGATAAACCGACACCGCCCAGGGACAGGGTGTCACCTTCCCGGTGGTAGAAGAAGTTACCGAACTTTAGGATTATCGAGTTCTCTCACTGTCTTCGGACTTCAGATAATCCCACAACGCCCCAGCGTAACTTGTCCAAACACTCTTCCAACTCTAGGATCTTTTCGTCAGACCGAATCGTGCGGCAGTTTTGCGTTACCAGGGCCAGGTTCGTCAGCTGGTAGCCTAAGTCCGTCCGGGGATTCTACGCACCCCCTGCTCTGCCGTTACTGAGTCCGCTGACTGGCGGCCAAGGTTTTTTAAGTTGATCATTTGGGGGGTATTGCCATAATCCCCAAGCTTGGCGGGTGGGTTGATTATCAAAAGTAGGGTGGAAGTTTTCACAAGGATGTTGCTGCCCGCCCTGCGTCACCTTCTTTCCACCCATCTTGGAACGGTTTGACCGCCGTTCTTCGGTTGACTAATAGCGCTGGTGGTACATACCACACAGCGGGCGGTAATAACATAAAATAAATTAATATATCAGAAGTTCTGTATCTTCATGATAAAAAATGTTTTATAAAATCAATCAAAACCCGAAATTACACGTAAAAATGAAATATCTCAGAACTACTTTGTTCTTTACTGTGATTTTTTTCTCAGTTGTACTTTTTGTTGTACTCAACATAGATATACCAAAGGTGAATGCGACTTAATAGGCATCATCTATGCCTGTAAAGTCAAGTCGCACTATCTATAAAATCACAGAAAACTTAAATTTAAAATTTCTCAGACGATCAGTGCTTTTTTACGTTGATTTATTTTCAGGTTGCGCTCAATTCTCTATTTAACATAAATATATCAACGGGTAATGTGACTTTATAGGCGTTAACGAGAAATATTTATTAAATCACTGAGACCCCGAAATAACACATAAAAAGTTTTTATTTCAGATGTTCTGTGTTTTTTTTTCGTAGCATTAATTGTTGTGCTTAAGATAAATATTTCAATAAAGCATCTGACTTCGTTGGCATTTACGAGTTAAATATTATTTATGAAGCAACAGAAAACCCGAAATGAAAAAATGAATTAATATCTCACAACATTTTTTTTCAATCTTATTATTACTGATTGATGTGTCTGACACGAATGTGATGTCATTAAAAAATACTTTCCTAACTTTTCTTTCAAACAGACGATTTTTAGAAGTAAACTTATTTACACAATATTTGGTAACCCTAAGTTAAAACTTTTAAATTCAATGTCTTCGGGGTCCTGCGCTTTTGGTTTTTGGTATTTTTAATAATAACACTTACAACAAAAAAACTTAAAAACGTCAAAAATTAATGCTTTAATTCAGGGATAACCCAAATAAAAAATAATTTAGAAATCATAGAATACATAAAATGATGTGAAATTGTCATTTTACTGGATAATGTGTTCTATAGATTGGAATATAAAAATATTTGCAGTTTAAGAACTTCAGGGTTTATATGGACTTTTCTCGTTTCAATTTATTACGGAAAACTAAAATACAGATACTAATTGGAGTCTGAATGTTAGGTATGAATAAGTTTAAACTATGTGAAAAACACATGAAACAAGGTGACCGCAACTACGGCCAAATAACACAACGTGTGCCGCCATAATAACAGTGTTATGTTCCGATCCTGAACTCTGATCATAATAAATAAAACAACTGGAATAAAAAGCAGCAGCAAGTAGGTATGAATAAAACCGGTTAATAAAGGTTTTATTAACCGGTTTTATTCATACCTATTATTTATTTACTTATTTATTTACTTTGTCAAAGACCAGAGTTCAACCATAGGCTACCATTTTTAAAAACTACTTTGGTTGAAAGTCTGTACGAAAATCTATGCTAAGCTGAAATAAAATGTTTCAATTTTAATATATTCCTTCAAGAGGTCAATTTTTTTTAGTTTTTGGCATAGGCGTTGGCATCTGTCGTTAGTCAAGTTTAAGTTTTTTTTTATTTATTTATTTATTTGCGGAATATGCGTGTTGAAGTTGTTACAAAATTATTTAAACCTTCCAACATATTCTACCCCATTGTGGTGTGCAAATATTTTAATATTTTTGAAAGTGATTATTTAATAACATACACAATGTTTTAATATTCATACAACAAATAGTTTTATTATTACAATTTGAATTATAACTTAATATATTATAATAATAAATTTAACCCTGTCTATCGTAAACTATCACAGTTTGCATCAATAATACGACCATATTTTTTCTTGATGGCGCCAAAACTCATTAAAGGTCTCTATCCTGATAAAGTATAATGTCTTTCACCAGTAATCCCTGGGTATACGTGGTGTTCCATAAAATAAGTGATAATGTTGGATTTGATGTAATTGAAAATCAAAAATGTTTAACACTTTGTTGCACACTTAAAATAAGAACAAGAAATACAAAATAAAATAAAATAATACAGGGGCGTCCAGTGCACGTGAAAATCTTGTAGAGGGTTTCGAACCAAATCTTACCTAATTTGCTTTGAGGAGTAGGAGTAGGGTGTTTAAACAAATATCTCGTTTTTCTCCCACAAGAACAGTACAGTATCTTCACGCCCATA